>JAHWFP010032599.1:5121-32357 GCA_023313725.1 Lithobius niger
CAGTCGTCTCGTACGCCTAAATTGTTTGATAGCGGTGGCCATTTCAATGGCCAGCCGGCCGAGTGATGTATGACGACTTGATTAAATTTTGCGAGGTACGGTAATACATTGCTGGGTTTTTGTACTTGCCCATTTTCCATCTAGAAAATTTGCCATTGGCTGCAATAATCTCCCCATCAGGTTAGTTTCTAATTTTCTGTTAAATTTTATATTTCCTCTGAAGCACGAAGCACAATCAAACTGTATTTTGTATTAAAAGATGTGTGTTCATGACATTGTTGTTGCCATTGAATTTTGATGCGAAATCTTGATAAGATGTTTCTTAATGCCACCAATTTGGTATTTAAATGTGAATGTTCCTAGCAAAGACGGAATGACAAAACAGATTGTGTTTGCTTGCATCTACTGCCTCAAGAAGCCATCTTTGCACAGGAAATGTGTCAGCAGTAAATTGGATTCATTTTAAACGTAATAAATTTACCTTATAACATCACCAAGTGACGTCCCCTTTAGCTCGAGCATTCTGTACGTCTTAAGAGAGCACTAAAGCTCAGACAGCCACTTGTCTTGTAATTTGGCCTTATTGGATTCGAATGGTGGCTGACCTGTTGGCTCTGACTGTTATGTGCGAGAAGTGCTTTCGGCTCTAAAGCCACCACCTTCAATTTGCTTCTCATTGAGTGGCTGTGAAGTGCGTTGAAGGACTTCAATAAAAAAAGTTGAAGAGTCTAGTATACCCTCAAAATACGTAGAAATTTATAAAGAGCTTGGTAATGCCACATTCATTGATATTAATGTGTGTTGTTATTTACCTTTATTTGTTGTCATTAATTGACACACACACCCCTACTCCTCCTCCTCCTCCTCCCTTCCCCGGTGGAAAACTTGACTTAACCTTCTCGGTACAATTTTGCTATGAAATTTGTAGGATCCACATTATGAAGAGGATTTCTCCCAAAAATAAATATAATTGTTACCAGAAACTTTGTCCTTCTTAAGTATTAGTGTATTATTTCAATTCAGTTTAATTGAAATACGCAATATGCAGTTAAAATTAACATGGTAAAGTTTTCCCATGTTAATTTTTAAGGTGACCATTTTAAAAATAGCGATTGCATGCCGAAACTTGCGCAGTGTGGTCCACGTCATGCAGTATTCAACATCTCAAACAATATAAACCAACAATTATGATTTTAACATGATATGAAAGTTTAATGTCCTGTTTGCTGTGTAGCAAATACTGTTGTACAAACAAACCTGTTTTCATGGTGTTACTACCGTAAATCGTGTCTTAAACAATTATGGGCTTAAGCAGTTAAGATTGATAAAATCGTGTGGCGAGGGGGGGGGGGCATTAAAAAGAGCATAACTTATTTTCTAACCTGATATCTGTCCAGGAAGGGAGTTTTTTCCTCCTGTGAAAAGTTGTCGATTATGTGATCATTCACGTACGTGATCAGGATTCAATCTAGTATTAAAGCAGTGTCATTATTCTCATTTACTCACAAATATAGGTTGCAGGATGGCATTCTTTCAGAATCTTAACATAATTCATAGTTAAAACTATGTCTAATCACACAAACCTTCGCAACGTCCAGCGTGATTCACGATCAGGAACTGTCGTGCATTAGCACTATGCAATTATTCACTTACGTGATCTGGAGTCAATCTAGTATTCTCATTTATTCACGAATTTAGGTTATTAGATGGTCATTCCTTCAGAATCTAACATATTCACAGTTAAAACTCATTTCTAACCACACAAATCGTCGCAACTGTGCAATTTGGACACAATCGTGCATCTGCCTTCCTGCAGAGAGTGACCGCTCATCTTCTGACCTTGAATGAGTGATCCACACGTCCCGACGCAAACCTTCTGTAAAACTGAGGCAAAAATGTTCAAAAATGAATCGCGTTGGATAAAATATTAATTTCATTAAATTTTTTTACTTAATTTTGCAGCCGAAAAACGATTTAAAGGGATAAAAAGTTTATTCTGTATGCAGAATATACATTACCTGAATTTTAGCATTCTCCTTCTACTATGTTGTTTGTACTAAAGATTAAAGACTGTGGAGCTTTACCAGCATTGCTACCTACTGCGCATCGAATCTGCGCAGCCTTAGGATATAAGCCGAGTCGACAGCCATTGCTACATTAGATTTGCTGTGTACTACTCCTCTACTATCTACGGTTACCCTCCATGCCACGAGCCAAGGGTGTGCCCCGGGAGCCGGTGGACCGGACAACCATTCCGTCACCAGCAGCCGAAATTTTGCTCGATCCCCCACTGCCAGAGTTCTCTACTCTTTCCGTGGCCTGCCCTCGGTCACCTGGTACTGGGACTCTTCGATCTACGTGGATCTGTCTCCCTCAGTTCCCATCACACCGACCGTTCCCACACAGGATACAGTTACCATGTCTCCCCTACAGTGAGGTCAACCGCACCCGCCTTCCAACCTTCCCAGTCTCCAAAAGGAACTCCTCTCAGCTAAAGAACATTATGCTCAAGGAAAATTGGAAAATAAGCCATTAGCGAAAATTATACACTAGAAATGGCGTGGTTCAGTAAGCCACCTTACTCGTCTGAAGCTCCAAGTCAAGGCACGGTGGTCCGCAGCCAAGCGGGCTCTTCTGCACCACACGGACGGTCCACTAGACATCTCCTCTTGTTCTTTACGTGTATCCGCCTGTTCACGGACCCTGGTTACTGGCCATCATGACGGTTCTCTCTCCAAAGAACGGGTCCACGCTTCGATGGATGTTGCCCTGCGTTCCTTCAAGCAGAAGCAACCGCCTGGTCCTTCTCCGGACACTGAAGCCTGGGTAGCTTTTACTGTCAAGAAACCTCAGTTACTCCAGGGGGTTGTCGGTCTCTCTCAGGCCATTCCGTCAGCTTTTCAACCGGTATTCCCTTCTCGTCCGTCGCATCCTCTTCCGGTTGACTCTGATATTTCGATTTCTGCGACTAGTGTTCAGACCCCATCGATCGCCTCAGGGGAACCGCCTCACGGCATGCCCACTTCGATCCTCCTTTCCCAGGAGAACCGGATACCTCCAAGATTCCCCTTCCAGAGTTGCTGAAGTCCGTCGAGAACATCATCCCGAACTGCTTCTTATATAAACCTTCATTCGATATCACCGAACCAAGCAAGAATCATGGATTTTCAACTGGGTTCGGTCTTCGAGATCGACTTCCTCGCCAGCATTCATCCTCGGACAATCAACTACTCTACTAACAACGTCGGACAGACGGTGTCCTCTTGGGCAACGGTTCAACTCTTAAACTCGATACGGAACCCTCACCTCCTCGTCCCGGTTGGGAGACCGCCTTCTTTTGACCGTCAGGTGATGATACCGCCAACCCAAAACACTTTGACACCTACCCCCAGTCCGAATTTCTTACGGCCGACCTTAAAATGTACTTCGGCACATCCCTTTTTCTACCAACCAAGGTTACGGTCCCCACTTCGGTCCTCCGTGACAATGACCGTCTTCTTCATTTAGGTCTGCCTGCGGCATCCCAGGCCGACTTCTTTAATACAGTAGCAAATGCGCTATATGAAAAGCTTTCCATGGATTCCCCGCCGGAGCACACACGGGACATGGCTTCCCTCAAGTGTCCCGCAAGGCCTGCTTTGCTACGTTCGATTCTATGAACTGGTTCACTCGTGCCCTCTTTAATTCGACGCTGTTACTTCGTGATGTCGTTCTTAACACGGCACCCAATCTTCACGATTCCACTCGCCATATCCTCCAGGACCAGCCTCTACACGAGTCAGACACCCTCTTCCGAGGCCTTATCCCAAGTTGGCACTGCATCACTCGCAAACCCAAACCACGACTGCAGACCGGTCACCGCCCGAAACAATCTGGATACCGTCCACAAAGTGAGACTGGCAATTGGTCCAACCAGCTTGCAGTCCGCTGAGCCCTTTCCTTCCAACGACGCGTGACGCAGGAGCGGGTGTTCCTACGGTCGCAGCGCAACACGAAACCGTTGCAGTCGTCATGTCTCCCCTGCTTCCTGGCGCCATCCCATATCCAACCATTGACATTTGTTCTCAACCTTTCCCAGTGGGGGGGGCGCCCCCAGCTTCGGTTCTTCCTACCGGCTTGGGAAACCATTACTCGGGATCCAGCAATCCTCAGCAGCATCATCACCCACGGTTTCCGACATGTTTTCCTCTCTCCACCGCCATTACGGTTACCCCCGTGGCCAATGGCACCGACACCATCAGAACAACTTATATCCGAAATTTCGGACCTTCTCGCAAAGCATGCGATCTACGCCACTCCCAACTCGAACCGGCCAGGATTTTACAGTCAAATTTTTCTTTGTCCCAAGAAGACGGGGGTCCACCGTCTTATTTTCAATCTACGCCCCTAAATCAGTTCATAGATAATCCTCATTTTCAAATGGAAACAGTCGAAACCATTCGCCCCTCCCTGTTACCAATGGATTGGATGATTTCTGTAGATCTTGCGGACTCATAATACACATCCCCCTTCATGCCTCTGTCTGGTACTTCTTCAGATTTATCTACAACAGCACAATTTACGAGTTACTTTCTTTTCTGCTCGGACTCAACGCGGCTTCGAGTGTTCACCGCGGTTCTCAAACCCGTTCTCTCCTATCAACACAAACACCAAATTCGCGCGGACGCCTTTCTCGACGACTGGCTCCTTCCTTATCAAAACGACCAGATGCTGCTTCGCAAGAGGGATTTCACACTACGCATCCTGGTCAACCTTGGCTTCGGAATCAACTTCCCCTAGTCCCGGTTAACACCGTCACGATCTTTTCAATTTCTGGGTGTTCATTTTGATCTCTTACATGCGACCGTGATGCCCTCCCACGGCAGCTAGATAGACACCGTCCAAGCAAGGATTCACATTTTCCTTCAACAACCGTCATACACTCTTCACGATATCAACTCCCTCATCGGTACTCTGGACTCCCTCACCTTGCTCGTTCCCTACGGTCGGTGGATGGTCCGACCACTGCATCACTTCCGGATCGACGAGTGGACTGTCTCAACTCATACTTCCACCACGGTTCCACAGCGGCAGCCCATGGCCCTTTGGTGGATGGATGACCTTCATCACGCGGCAACAGTCCCCCTCCACAAGCCGTCACCTCACCTCCTTTTGTTCACAGACGCCTCCCAACATGGGTGGGGGAGGGCTCATATCGGCAACCGAGTGACCGCAGTAACCTGGTCACTGGGAGCCACGGACCACATCAATGTCCTAGAACTACGAGCAGTCCTTCTCGGTCGCCAGTATTTTTGTCAGGAGATTGCAGGCAAAGTTGTTCAAGTCCACGTAGGCAACATGACTGCAGTTGCAAATCTGCAGAAGGTTGGAAGCACTCGCTCCCGCACCTTCCACAAAGGAACATCGGACATTTTTCGACTCTGCCAGTCACTTCGAATGGTTCTCCTCTCCCTAACATACCAGGCAGCCGCAACGTGATCACGGATTCCCTATCTTGGTAGTTTTAACCATCAAGGGATGGACACTCACGACATCCATATGCGAATCTCATTTTTTGCTATGGGGCCGCTCCGTGGTAGATCTCTTTGCCACGAGGTTCAATGCCAGGCTTCCCCAATTCGTCAGCCCGGTCCCGGACGACCAGGCATGGGCGGTCGATGCCCTACTCTTGATTGGAATCATCTCTTTGGTTAAGTGTTTCCCCCATCGAAACTCATGCCCTGGTTCTCCGCAAAATCTCTCAGTCCTCGGGTCTATTCATTGTTGTGTGGCTCCAAATTGGCCTTCTGCAGCATGGTTCTCGCTGCTGCTGCACCTCCTAGTGGACTTTCCACAACGCTTTCTGGACACACCATCCTTCCTCTCCCAACACCTGGGAACCATGCTCCATCACCGATCACAGTCATTGCAGTTACACGGTGGCTTCTATCATCCGATTACTCGAAGCAACAGGTATTTCTACGGACCACGCCTCCCGGATTACATCCGGCGCTGTCCGGGCTTCTACCGATAAAATCTACAACAGCCACTGGCGACGATGGTTTCATTGGTGTCTCACACAACAAATCAGTCCAATCAATCCCACTGTTCCCGAACCCTTACGGTTCCTAGATCATCTCTTTCACGATGGTATTCGCGGTTCCACGATCCTTATCTACCGCTCTACTCTGAATATTGTGTTCCGTGCAGCCGGCAGTCTCTCTCTTATTGACAATTTCAGCATTTCCATTCTTGTCAAATTATTTAACATAGAATGACCGGTAGTTTGTCGAGTCTTCCCTAACTGGAATTTGCCCTGCATCCTTACTCCTCTCCTTTCGTCTCCCTATGAACCGTTGGCTTCCTGTGCTGTAAGCCATCTGACACGCAAGACGGTCCTCTTGATCACCCTCGCTGGTTGCCTTCGCTGTAACGAGGTACAAGCATTGTCTGCCACGCCAAGCAACTGTTTCTTTCTCGATGATCACTTGGGTGTTACTCTAACACCGCGGTCTTCTTTCCGAGCCAATTTCAGAAGCCATCAGAACGGTCCCGACCCTTCATAATCCCGGCTCTCTCCAGCATCTTAGGCGATGAACCAGAGCGATCCCTCTGTCCGGTTTGAGCTCTCAAGTTCTACTTAAGGCGTCAAAGCCGATTCGTCGAGGACGCTACCAGCTGTTCCTTCCCTTCACCGCCAAATACGGAGTGACTTCGGCTAGGATGGTCGCCACCTGGATCAAGACGATCATCATCCAAGCTTACAACGTCGTCGACATCAGCTGCACAGAACAAAACATTCGTGCTACCAAACTTCGGGCTATTTCGGCATCCTGGGCACATCATAGCACAACATTCTCACCACCGACGTCGTGGAAGCCGCTTCGTGGAGAAATCTGACGGTGTTCACTTCTCACTACCTGCGAGACATGACTGCACACGCCGATGGCTTATACCGTTTAGGCCCCTTCGTGGCCGCGAAATGGGTACTTTTAATCTCCTTAAGCGTACGATTTTTTCCTCCTGTATCCTATTTTCCCTACGATTGTGGCAAAGTTTACACTTTTGGGGATCCAGCATGCTACCTTAGGGGGCTCGCCGCCGGTCAGTGGATTGCTAAGATTCGGGTAATGTATATTTTCATGGCACATAGAAACATCAAAATACCAGGGGCACCTGGTTGATTTTGGTTTCTATTGCTTAAATGAAAATATACATTACCTCATTCCCACTCTCCTCCCCTCCACTGCCACACTGAATAAGGGAACAAAAGTTGAAGCAACGGCCATCTAATCGGCTTATATACCAGTTTTAAAATGGTGACTATAAATAGCTACACAGAACCTAGTTCATACTGCTGTTTGGTGGTTAAAGTGAATAATCCAATCTGTTTCCACGCTTTTATTGCGCTTTTCTTGTATTAATACTGCCCCACTTTTACTAGCTTCATGCAAGTGTCTTTTCTGGTTTTGCTCGGCTACAGTATTTAATTTGTGCCCTGTAACGTGAGGTTTCGTTGCTTTGATGCTATTCATTAATTCTTGTTGAAAAAGAAGCTAACTCAGTTTGCAAGCTAATTAACTTGAAAGGCAAGGAGGCGATGTTTCTTTCGTTGCATCTTACGAAGATTGATGGGATGGGATTTGTAGTAATGGATTGCAGCCCCATTTCCCTTCCCCAACCTGACTTAGCACAATTTTGCCAACATTTTTCTTTTCAGCCCGTCTGTTCTGGATCGTTTGAATGCGTTGTTAGAACCTGGCGGGGTGCTCACCATCCACGAACAAGGGATCTCCGGAGAACAAGTTCGATCAGTCGTGCCACATCCAGACTTTAGGTGGGTGTAGATGTAATTTTATTCAACTTTGTCATTTGCTTGTGTTTCTGCCATTTTATTTAGGTGATGGTGGCATTCATTGTAAAATGTATTTTAATGGCAATGTTAAATTTGGCAAAGTGAGAATTTGGTTGGTCAATGATAGGCTTTGAAATAAGGATAACAGTAAACCCATCTTGATTTTAGGCCCTTGCCTGGAAATGCCAGTCATAACTCGAATCCTTTTGAGTGGTGAAGAATTAATCTAAAATGTAGTCGGGCTGTGTACAGTGCTGACAAAATCGAAGTGTTAAGTGGAATAACTGTTCAGAATTATACCGTAATGAATCGACGAGACAAAACGAAACGAGACGAGTCGTAACCCAATTTTGTTCTTGTCTCAATTTTTCAACCTCATATCTCGGTGTCGTCTCATTTGACCGAGTCTTGACAAATATTAACATTTTTTGTGTAGTTTGTAATTTCCTGAATTGCCGAAGTAGAGGGGGTGGGGGAGGGTGTTAAAATTTAGCCAGTTGCCACCTACATATTTTATCACGAAAGGATGGTCTTTTTTCCCTTTTTTTTTTACGTAGCATTACCCCCAAAAATGTAAATAGTAGAAAAACCAGCAGTTTTTATCAAGCTTTGAAAACTGCGGCTGTTGCATCACTTGTACAAGCAATACAAGTTTTTATGAGCTTGGTGAAAAGTGCTGGTTTTTCTACTATTTACTTTTGGGTGGTCATTTTATGTAAAAGAAGGAAAAAAACACCCATTTTTCTCCCTCAGCTTGGCTGCGGCAGCCATCACTCCATGGGAGGGTACGTTTAACGTTACAGAGGAATGCATACATACATATACTTGTCGTCAGCATAAATAACATGTTGATCATTGTCATGGATTACATAATAAAAAGAAAGAAAATCGAGCATCGGAAAAAAAAATGTAATTTCTATTCAAACAAGCATCAGACTAAATATGTAAAATGAGTGACACAGCAAAGGAAAAATTATCATAAGTAATGAAGTAGGGAGCATCCATACATTATGTAACACTAGGAGGTGAGAAAGGGAGGACGTCTGTGTGGAATAACAAATTGCTACGAGGAGGAAGGGAGGAGTAAAATATTAATTACATAACAAACGGCTAATGCATAAATGAGCAATAATTCGGCTGCATCCTTTTATTTTCAGATTGAGTTTTTATTTTTACTATTATACTGCATACAACTCTGAGTAATGGATTGATCTTATGCTTATTCATTTACGCCGCAAACGTTTACAGTTGTTGAAGTTAATAGTTCGGGCCGACTATCTATCTGGTCCTTTACGGTTAACGATCAATAACCTCATTAGAGAAATCGTTCATGAAAATTACACTTTCACTTTTCTCGCTGATCTTAGTAAAAGTCCCGTAACACAACCGTATTTACAAAATCTAGCCTGTCCATAGAACACAGTTCAACATGTAAATCTTTAAATTTTTGAGGTGCATAACTCAAAGTTGTTCCTAATGGATCATATTCATATTAAACATGACGACCATTATTTTACATGTAAGTCATCAAAACATGATATTTTTGTATCGTTTTCTTGGGTCATACTACCAAAGACAGTCAACACTATACTCAATTAACTAACAAAAACGTCAAGTGTGCCGTAAAAAAGGGTGTTATGTGATTGAAGTTTCACTTTTCTTGTTAAAATGTACAATTGAGAAAATTGCATCTGTTTAAGTGCTGTTGTGCTTTATGTTTTAAATATATGATAGGTAAAGCACAACAGCACTTAAACAGATGTAATTTTCTCAATTGTACATTTGATTATTTCAATTAAAAACCATCCAAATTTAATCCGTGTACATTTTAACAAGCAAAGTGAAACTTAAATCATATAACACCCTTTTTTACGGCACACTTGACGTTTTTGTTAGTAATCCGTGTACCTTTGGCTATGGCGTCGTGCTACAAAAGTTTATGCATGCATTGTTTCTGCATGCATTGTTGCTGGCCACTTTGAAACAATTCAACTCAGCTCTAAAATCCTGCATTTACGAAATATATACGCCATCCTATCGTTTCTAGCTGCCAAGCCTCGAAATTAACAACGTAGCTTAGTTTGGTTTTCTATATGCATTTAGCTGAAACACGGATTCTTTCAATTCAATTCAATTCAATTTATTTCTATGGGCCCTGGCCCAAAGCTGTACGCCCAACTACATACTAACAATCGATAACAACCTTAACCTAGGCAAACCGCAACACATTCTTTCATTTTTGCCCTTCAACAATGAACTTTTTAGCAAAGACATAACATGTGCACGAAGAATGGCTCTGGAGTTTGCTGAGTGGCATTGTTCCCAAATTACAATGGTTAAAACAATGTAAAACAATCAAAATGATCGTTCAGGGACCCGTAACTCCGAAATGGATCGACCAATCGAAAAAGTGGTCTCTCTGAGGATGAAGCCCAGGGAAATTTCTGGCTAAGATCATGTTTCAGATTTTAGGTAGGTGCAGTAGTTTTTTTCTGAAACCGTGTCACACAAGAAGAAGAACAACAACAGGTGAACAGTTTTCAAATTTACATGTCGCTCCCTAATTTTACTCTTGCACGGAATTGCATAAAAGTTAGTGTAAAGTTGGGAAAAGTTGCTATCTACTATCTGGCCAATATTGGTCGAAATATAACGGAGAATTTAATAGTTTTAGTTTTGCTGGAGAGAGGACTTCAATCATATATATACACGGCTATCGCCGTGTATGATAATACCAGCTAAAGCCTCATGCCCTCAACAATACAATTGTACTCAATAAAGTGAATCGACCGAGCTCTAAAAAATCATAATCTAAAAAAAGAAACAATTAATTATAACAATGATTTGGAAAAAAACGTAATTATGAAATTAAATCCTTTGACTAATTCATAAATTGTGCCAAAAGGAGATATAAAAAATGTAATGGAAAAGCAAATATTGAAAAATGTCAATCTACAACAATGACGTATTGTACACACAACAGAACACGCCAAATAAGACGTCCAGCTGATGTCCAAACACCATCAGAAATACAATAACTCTTAATAACTCTTAATAGCTCTAAATAACTCTTAATTATTTCTTGAATGTTTTTTGTTCCCAACTTGCAAAATGGTATCACACCCCTCCAAAAATAGTAAATAAAATAAACTCACAACCCTCCCCCTCACCAAAAAAAAAAAAAAGATTAAAACAGTGGTAGCAGGAGCGTGGCATTCAGTTTAACAGACCTATAAAACAAAAACAAAAAATTCTATAGATGAAATACCAAAATATAAACACATTAGTTCCTTAAAATCCTACATTAGTTATCTCACACAGCCTTAGTAAAATATTCTATGTCATACGCCTATATTTCACTAAAGGTATCTCATCTTTTAATAAATTGTTCTATTTTATGTTTCACTATAAAGATATCTCATATTTTAATAAATTCATTCTCCAACAATGTGTTAAAATCAGGGTTCGCACACGGCCTTGAATTCCTTGAAAAGCTTTAAATTTGAAAACCGAAAATTCAAGGGTTGATAAACCTTGAATATTGGATTTTTTTATTGTCGCAGCCTTGTAACGAACTTGAATTTTGTAAGTATACTTTGTTTGAAATGAGTCCATAACAGTATTATTAGTTTAGGTATAAAATTAAATAAATGAATAGAAATAATTTGTCAGTAGACTCCATTTCTTCTGAGAACAGTGCTTCACTCAGATTGGACTGGCGGTAGAAAATTGAGAGAGAGGTGCGTTCAGTGCAAGCAATTTTTACCAGAAGGAGCAGCTGAGTAAGTGCTGGTCCACCTGCTGTTAGTTGCTGCATTCCTACTTCCTCCTTGTCCACTTGTGGGAGGGAGGATGTAACATTAGCCATTGTTTACGACGATCTAGCTTACTGCAAACCAAAAGCACAATGCTAACAATGACAGCTGGTAAAATACCGGAATTAAAAGGTAATTTTGATAGTATACAGTGCAAAGCGCCTCGAAAATAGTTTCGTCTAATGTACGAACCCTGGTTAGTAATACAAAAACTAAACATGAATTTTCACTTTGGAGGTATACCCCTTATTCGTCAAAATAGTAATAATCATATCGCTCTTGAATCATATCAAGTAACCTCACATGCACTTTTCCACAACTACATTCTGAGTGAATTCTTACATTTTCGTCCTGGTTCAGTAGCATCTATCAATAATTTACTTAATAGTCTACAGCTCTAGATTGTGTATGTAAACCCATTTTAACAAGTGATAATTCATTCAGAACTTTCCTATTCAAAGCCCCTTTCCTCAAAAGAAATATATTAAGATAAATATTTATGTCTTTCAAAATTGTCTTCTAGCTCTGTCCACCACGTAAAGATTTATTAGAAAGATTTTTCTTCGCATGAATTATGCAATGAATTCTATCTTTTGACGGAAAATTCCCTGTTAAATCGATAACCTCGTACGCAAGATCATGCAAAGTAAGTGTACGCAGCAAAGGAATAATAATAATAAGCAATGAAGTCGAAGATGGTATAAATTATATAACACTGGAAGGCAAGAAGGGGAAGGTCTGTATGGCATTACGAATTGTTACAAGGCGGAGGGGGGGGGGGATGTTAACTCCATAGGTCTGCTAATTGATAAAGAATAAATTACAAGGGTAAAGGATGAACGAAGCAAACAGTTTGCATTAGGGACTGGCATTGTGAGAACAAGATACACGAATCTGAGAAAGAAAGAAAGAAAGAAAGACAACAGCTCCAACGGGACCTGAACGCCGGACTTCCTGCATGCTAGTCTAGGCACTTTAAACACTGCATTACCGGGGCGAATCCTGGCTATAGGCTCCACCTATGCTTAGTCGTTGTTCAAGCTTTTTCAGTGGTGACCTAACGGCACAAAAGTATACAAGGAGGGAAAGCAACTTGCTTTTTGGCTCCACAGTAGAAATAATGGAAGCAATAAATAAAGAATAAATTACAAGGTAAATAATTAACGAAGCAAGATGTACTAAGGGGAGAAAAAAATGACAACTTCCCAACTGGGACTCAAACCCAGGACTTTCTGCGTACTAGGCCGTTGGCTATAGCCACTGAGCGACCCAGCCAAAAAGTTGAACAGCGACTAAGTTATTTAGTTTTTAAATACTAAGAATTTTTAAAATAAATTATTGATGGTGATTAAAGCTAAGGACCTTTGATACTGAAGGCCACAGCCTTACATTTGGTTATTAACGACAAATTATTAAAGAAAAAAAATGTTGCTGTACGGTGATTCGAATCAAGGACTTCTCAGGTTATCGTGGGGGGAGGGGGGAGGGAGATGTGCTAAAATTTTCAGTCCAAAATGTGTTTGCTTTTAGAATTTTCTTGAACACGTTTCAAATACTGCATGGTAAAAAACATGGTGATAGAGAAAATACACTTTAGAATACTTAAAATCAGCTGTCCATCCTGCCCTGAATTTGTTGCTTCTTTTACCATAATTAAGTCATAAAGAGATTAAACTTTTTTTTTAAAAAGGTTGGCAATTTTTTTTAACAATTTACAATCCAAAAGAGAATCTCATCCAGTTTGATTTCTGTCTGTCCATATCCGCGAAAATTTTGAACATATTATCCAATTCATTTCAAACTGATTCCGCAGTGATCAACTAAATCAATTAAGTTGGCGATGATTCCAGAATTTTTGTCTTTTAAATGTCTAAAAAAGCAGTACTTTTAATATGTGGCTTTGACTAGCCCTTCAACAAAAAAACAAAAAAATCCCAGAAATTACTGTGTAAGGATTAAATAAAGACTTCATCTACAACAACGCTTTGAGAACATAAAGCTCGCATCCGAGCCGCATCTTTCAAGTCCTCAAAAAACTATGCTGAACTTAGACTTTTCACACCTTTCTTTTTTAATGGAAAGTTAGAGGCAGCCGCACCATGCTCAGTCCGTGCATGTACGTTGGACGCATCCTAAGTTTCTTTACATGAATAATTCATGGATGCCTGAATAATTCATTTTGCAAGGTTTATATAGTGTACGTGATTTTGTTGTTGTTGAGGCATGTCGGACTTTCCCATTTAATCTCAGTATTGTCGCTTCTTGATAAATTCGCTTCCATCTCAATCTTGTCGCATCTCAGCTTTTTGAGACACGACCGAGATCATTGGGGAAGTCTCAACAGCAACTGTTAAGTGACCATCTCTTTTGACCAATTAACTATTGCGTCGTTTACCCGGCATGGACTAAATGTTAGTTTATGGAACTCTTAACATTAATGCTCAATGCCTGTAATCTTAATGCCGTATGTGTGTAAAACTCAACTTAAAATAACCTTAATTGAGCCATTTTAAACGTTTTATGTGAATGGCTTAGTTTATCTCCATTTTTTCGTATAACGAATTTTTAGTGTCATCGGCTAGTGGCCCAGCATTCCATTTGGGAAATTTGTTTTGCTATCCGCTTAAATTTGTTTATTTTTCTGCTCTAACTTCTCAAAAATAATCCTTTCAAAATAAATTTGGTGCGCGGTCCAAGAGTATCCTGAAATCTAACCATGTAAAAATTTTTTTATAAACAATTAGTTTTAAGGGGAAAAAATCTAAAAGAACTAACATAAAAAAAATTAAGTATGGCAGTAAAATACATTGACAGGTGATTAATGGCAGGCTTTCTGTTATTAACCCGTTCAGTACTAGGATGTAGACTGAGTCACATCACCAACCTTTGTACGTAAACATCGGACTTTAAAAATGTTCGCATTTGTACGGCTTTTGTGTAGACCTGTTTCATTTTTAAAGAACTAAAATGCAAGATAAGCATTAACGAAGTAAACAGTTTACATTTACTTCTGATATTGGAAAAAAAAAGAGGAAATTAGTGAAAATTGTAATTAGTTTTTGTAAAATTAAAAGTTGGATGCCAAAATAAGTAATCTATGATTATATATCAGTTTGCTGATAAATTCATTTCTATCATCTGTAGTGTATTTAGTTGGTCTATCTCTTTAAAGCTTTATGATTCTGCGAAGGGTCATTAAATTTCGTGAATTTTGGTGCTTGAAAGTCCTTGAATTGATTTCGCTGAAACGCTTCAAACCCTGATTAGTTAGTCAATTGATAAAAAAAAAAGATGTCCTGACTGGGAGGTCCTGTGTTCAAGTTCCAGTAAAGGATATTCTTCTTTCTTTCTTAAATTACTATTGGTCTTGCATGGTAATTTTATTAAACCTGCTGTTTGAATCCATCAGTCTTAATTTTTTTAATAAAAAATTGAAAAAAAAAAAGATAAATTATTGAACTATTACTTGTAAAACAATGAAAAGGGGAACCCCAAGCAAAGTGAGCAGTGCCCATCCGAGTGGATAGTATACGTCTTGGCCTCCAATCTAAGAGGACACGCGATTGAACACCTGTGTACATATAGCACTCTAAAAAACTATCCAAAAGCTTGTTAGTAGTTCTCTTGAGTTTAAAGGGAATATTTTCTCATCTATTCTCTAGAACAGTGAACCATTTTGACATTAGGTCTAAAAGGCCTATTACTTTAGAGGTTGGGTACGTTTGCTCGTTTATTTATTGGTAGACGTAGATTGCTGTCATCAGCTATTTACAATTTTAAATTGTGTTATAAGGAACTAAGTACAGTGTAAAAGAAACCTCAATTGGGCTGAGAATTTTTTAATTCTCAGTCCAATTAAGGTAGGGCACACTAATATTAAGAACCGCACTATCACTGTTAAGCATTGACGAGAAAAGTGATTATGGGTATGAAGTTTGTGTCTTTCTCCGTAGGGTTTGTGATGTATTGATAAAAGTATGTGATTGGAATTTTGAGATTGTTGAAAAACTTGCAGATCAGCACCCCTAGATGCCAACAATATGGTGTGTTTTCATTTAGAATCATTGTAAAAACTATAACTTTTGTGTGGATTTAAGGTGGATTTAGTGTACTGTGGCGAGGGGTTTTAAGGGATGGAAGTTGTTATTGGTTTTGAACTCATGGTTTCAGGGCCTTATTAACCCGTGTTCGGGCCCCGAGGCAGACCTTTCAAGATGGCCCCCTCACACAGGTGTGGGCCCCTCGCCTAAATACGGAGGAGTACTCATCATAACATGGGGCCCCTCACCTGACGTGGAGCGCCCTTACCCTCTCGCCCCTTTGCCCTGATATAGGGGCCCCTCATCTCTTACCCTGGTACGCCCCTCATCCCAATATGAGGTGCCTTCACCTTGATATTGGGGCCTCTCACCCATTACCCTGGTACGGGGTCCGTCATCATAACGTGAGTTCCCCTCACCCTGATACGGGGCCCCTCTCCCTGATACGAGGGTATGGGGCTAAGTTACTCTGCCCCTTCTCCCCAGTTTGAGGCACACGTGGCAGGGCCATTTGTCCAAGGCAAGATTTTGTGAATGCCCCAAACGAGAAGCTATAGATGCAATGTGCAACTTTCTACAATGCATTAGTGGAACAGTCGTCATAATGAAAAGTATAAAAAATTATTTTGCATAATAAAAAGTGCATTGTTGGGGGCCCCGTTTGGGCCCCAGAATTCCGTGGGGCCCCGAGGCAACTGCCTTGACTGCCTCGTGGGTGATAAGCCACTGAATGGTTTTCATTGATTAAAACAACACTTGGCTTTAGTATCGAAAAAGCTTTTGAGTTTGTCACGCTTGTTTTCAGGGGAATTAGCATTTGCGTTGAGACTTAATTAAGATTTTATAGATAGCGACTTGAGACTTCCTCACCTGTGCATAGGAATTGGTTAGGTAACGGACAGGTAAACAGACTGTAAACAAGTGCATTAAAAAGGCTGAAAATTGAGGCTCCAGAGATTTAATGGCAAATTTTTGGCTACCTCTCCCATCTCTGCAGTTTGTTACGAGGTCTCGTTATCCACTTGGGAGTTTTTAAACAAAGTTGTAATATTCTGCCCTTTCTTATTTTAGATTGATTTTAGCAATGGATCCTAAAAATGGCGAGATCTCTGGAGCCATGCGAAATCGTGGCATCGAAATCTATTTACTAGGAGAGGTATGTAGGCTACATTGCACCCAACTTTAAACTGGTATAAAAGAAGCTGCCAACTTTTGAAAGTAGTGATATCATTCAACCAGGGAAAGGCTACCAAGGTTAATCCTATTAGCCAAGTTAATCACACCAACTAATAGTTTGAAAGTTATATGAAAACTAGAACATAGCGACTCGCGGTAGTAATCTTGAAGTTTTCATTTAACATCCAAAGTATTATTCAGTGCGAATAACTTGGCTAATAGGATCAACCTTGTCAGTCTTCCCTAGTTGAATGATATCACTACTTTCAAAGGCCGACTCTTTTTGGAAACTTAGCAGCTTCTCTTACCGGTTTTGGTTTTGGGTAGATATCACAACTTTTACAGAACTGTGAATTTACAAAAGGCCACACCATCTTATCTTCATTTCTACCTTTTTTTTCTGGAGGAATTTTATGTCTATAAATTTTTACATTCATAATTTTTACATTTGCCATTACCCAATTAGCCATTACATCAACCAAATTGACACGGTTTAGTTTATTTTATGTCCGTGCTTCACATGCTTAAGTTTTTTCAATCCCAGTTTTGAGAACACTGGCTAACAAACACTGATTTCCGTTCGCTTCGCTCGCTCACTCAATCAGCTCATCCTTCTTCAGTTGCTCCTCCATATGTTAATGTTACTCTATGCAATGAAGCTGGAATTGCTTACTCAATCACAATTAATCTTACCTAGTTGGCCGTTCGTCTACTTGGTGGCAACACACTAGCATGTGTCTAAATTAACTTCAAACTTGGAGCATTAGCAAGACATACTTCTTTGAAACACTTATTTTTTCCTACTTGATTAGACCCTGTGCTCACGATCTGCATTTTGTTTCCAACTCTTCTCGCATTGAAATATTCCCAGTAGGGATGTGCGATACTCGAAAAATTCGAGCCGAGCCGAGTATGAAACTTGTACTCGAACTCGGCTCGCTGCTCGCGTCCGTACTCGAAAAACTCGAATCTGGCGAAAATGCGATAACTTCGTTAATTTTTGGCCGTTTTTGACATTTCAATATACCAAATCGATCGTCTCGACGAGAGCTTTCCAGTGGTGCAGATTAAAAGTCAATAACTGAAACCATTTTCAAGTCTTATCCTTAAAACTGGAAAACCATGACCAACACAGTCAACTAAGCGCCATCTTTGTTCCTATTATCTTAACAAATTAAAGGGAAACTTGCAAACCACATATTCCTATCAAATACTCGAACTCGGCTCGATACTCGATTCATCTGTTGCAAACTCGGCTCGGCTCGACTCGAATTAAAATTTGTCTACTCGCACATCCCTAATTCCCAGTCACTTAATGAGGTCTGTTGTTTTTGCTTGTGCTTTGAGAGCCGCCTCGTTACAATAACACAGTATTCTGACCATTAAGTACTAAAACTATACTTGCTTGCGCCTATCACACTTAAGCAAGTTATAATAGACTGTTGGATGAAAATACAAACAATGGTTACAACAATACTTTTGCATTAAAACAGGACGGACAGCCGGGGGGGGGCGCCCACCTCAATAAAAGTTAAATAAATACAGATGCAAACCTATTTACGTTGCCTTTTGGACTTATATGTCAAGACTACCTGAATCGAACCCACGCCCTTTGAAACCAAAGGCCGAGGTCCTAACGCTGAGCCATACTAACACGGCATCGTGACGGTTGGAAAGTGTATGTTTAGATGTATATTATGCACTTGTTAAATGCTGCCTATGGACGCCTCCTTTTGGATTTATATGTCAGACTCCCTGAGTGGGGAATTGCACCCACGACCTTTGAAACCAAAGGCCGAGGTCCGGCCGCTGAGACATACCGTTGGGCAGTGTTGGTATGGCTCAGCGGTAGGACCGCGGTCTTTGGTTTCAAAGGTCGTTGGTTCGATTCCCCGCTCAGGCAGTCTGACGTATAAACCCAAAAGGCAACGTAAGTATGTTTGCATCTGTATTTATTTAATAATTTTGCATTTACGTGCCACTTCAGGTGTGGTAGCTTTCTTCAGGTTTACTTACATTGCAGGAGGAAGAAGGTGGTCAACTATCTCGTCAAGATGTGTACCAGTTACTTGACGGCCTTGGCCTGAAAAACTTTGCACATCAAGAGCTGCTTGTCCATATCCACAAGGCCATGCAGGATCCTCAACCAGGTTGGTTACTATTCAAACTTGATGGTCTTTGTCACTATTATTCATTACAGTTGCCTCACTTGATTCTTTTGTTTCCAGCTTGGGAGAAACCTGGACTGCTCGAGTTGCATCGATGTGCATTTTTCACTGTGAAGCAGTTGAGTTTTGGTGTGGATGCTTTAACAGCCATTAGGCACAGTGCTGTGGATACCTACATACAGAGCCAGAGGAATAACGCTAAAAAAATGGTAACACATCTTTACAGCAATGCTAAAATGCCTTTCCTCTTTTTGGTTAGGTAAAAAAGGGTTTAACGAGCGTTAACCACTCCTGGTCATCTAACCCAAGCCCTAAGGCCCTATGTCTAGGTTTGGTTATGTTTGGTTAGGTTTGGTTATGTTTGGTTAGGTAAAAAGAATTCAGAACAATAACTTTTAACAAGCAAGTTTGATTTAAAGTGAACAATAACCTCGTTTGTTCAAAACGAGGCTTTGTTTTTTGTTGTGCATCTCATGTAACAGGTTATCGTGTTTTGGGTTAAAAAAAACTGTTATGCTTTACATTTGCAGGAGCTCGTTTCTGCTTTAGACAACACTTTGTCAGAAGTTGTGTCTAGTGAACTGGCTGCTGCACCATCCTATAAGTTTCCTCCCTCTGTTGACGATTTTGTAAAAAGTCCAACATCAGCCACTGTTCAAGCCCAAGCCACTATTCTAAATGCTATGGAAGAAAACAAGTAAGTGATAGAGTTTTGGTTTAAGTCAGTTAACATCAGTTGTTTAATACACAAGATACAGTTGTGTTGGGTTATTGGTCTGATGCTTGGAGCCTGAATTACGGTACAAATGAGTAGGGTCAGTACTAACAATACATTGTTTAAAACTGGCAGTGTGTCCATGTGGCTTGTACGATAATGATGTCATAATTGTTCGTTTGACCTTTATATGAAAGCAGGTGGTTAGGTACTATATGTATGATATTTATTTGTTTAATTCTTACTCGGGCCGCATGTAGGCCCACAGTACATCTCAAAGAGGAGTTACATATAACTGGGTGATAAGCTGAAAATTTACAAAGAAAAAAAAAAGGGAGTATGATAACGCAATCATCTAACTCCTATTTCCTAGCGGGACGTCGTGCCACATATCTAGTGTACATGCTCGCTATTGGGCACAAGCATGTTACACAAAGCCAAAAGCTGTAAATGGAACCCCTAAATGTGATTCCTCCTAACGCCCAACAAGGATGGGAGATTGTTCTCAGCCGTAAGGTGGCTAGCACTAACCCAGGGTGGCCTTCCATGTAGTCTTCTAGTTGTATTATTATTGGAGCATAGCTCCACTATGAAGACACTCCAATGTAATCTTAGACCGCGCATCACGCGAAAACCACAAGGACTATCCAATCCACACTTTGCATGCAGTAGCATGGGAGGCAGGACAAGGTTTATCAAAAAACAAAATCCGGAATCGGGCATGGGGTTGACGAGCCATCAGGGTGACAAAATGGACCAATAGCAAGAGCCAAAATCCAAACAACAATGAGATGGCGAAGCCTTTTCTAATTGTTAAAGGCATCTGATTGTTAGAAGATTGATTGTTGTTGATTGTTGAATTCTCTTCTGGCCTCTTTAGCAGACATGACAGTGTCTGTTAACTGTAAGTAAGCAACTAAAATCGTACTTTGTAAGGGTGGGCCGATCTTGATTACCGATTCAGAATACCTCATGTAATTTCTTACTGACGTTTGCAATCTCGGTAGAAATCGGGATCGATAGGCTATACAAAATCCAGAGAGACCGGTAATAGACCAAATTAAAGATACTTTCACATTTTGTCGACCGATTTTAACGTTGAAATACACCATTTTCAACGTTTTTTCATCACCTTTCCAATGGTTCAAACCCCAAGCAGCTGTCTCTTATTGTTTACAAATTAGTATTACAAAGCAAATTTTTAAATGTTATTGGGGGATTTGGTATCGGTAATCGGGTCGGAATTTTGGTATCGGCCAGTTTCGTTTAATGATCAGCTCTGGTAGAAAAAAGGTGATCGGTCCCTCCTTAATGTTTTTGTCATGTTGAGAAGGGCGAAATGTCATGTTGCCCGAAATTCAAATCGTGGAAAATGTAAGGAAAAGGTGCAGGGAAAAAGAAAAACTAAGAGTTAAAGGATGAGTATCCACATTCACAGAGAGAAAGATGAATCAATAACGTTTTCATGATACTCTCCAGCTAAGTAGTGCAGTGCAATGATGTCACTACTTTTAAAGGCCGACCCTTTTTAGCCAAACCTCCAAACACCAAAGAAAGCAGAGCCCGCTCCATTATGTCGACAGCGAAAATGACGATGGCCCTAGTTTACTTGTAACTTAGTTGTTGTAGTTTCTGTTTATTATTATTGCTTCAAATTTTATTTCACTTTATTAATGCAAGCGGTAAACTGCTTAGGATATGTCGGATTTTTATCATCTGCTTTACTAGTAATGAGCAAAGTCTCCATTCAAACTATTTTGTGCCTTATATCATGTGAAGTAAACTAATCACCAGCTGGCTCACTTTTGAACCTTCCCGAGCATTTTATGAGTAGAAAAAGTGTCGTAAGGGAGGGAAACACCCAGGAATTGTGAACTACCTCACTGTGGAATCGTAGGATTATACATTAAATAAAGAACCAATAACATTAGCAAGCAACGAAAATATTTTTTTGTGAATCAATACATTGGAGGGCTGTCACACTAATCAACAGCTACCGATGACAAATTCTGTAGTAAAGTTGGATATGAGTATTTTATTAAATGAGACTTTTAGGAGGGGGAACTAACAGTCAGTGAACCATATTGTTTTCTTGGTTTTTGAGCTATAAGTTGCCAGGCATTACCACATGGAAGTGCGGGTTGGGAAGGGTTAAGCAAATATGGCACCATTTCAGGCTGCCATACCAAACTCAAGGCAAGGCAAATGGAAGCGGAAATTATGATGCTGAACCAGCTTGGGCCATGAAACTGAGGCAAACGAAGGTAGTAATACTGGCAGGTCAGAAGATGGTAATGGAATACAAACCTCAAGATTGAGATAGCTTTGGTTTTATTTTTCCCAATGCATTCCTCCTTTCCTCCTTCCAAAATACCTGTGACTCCTCCAAATAAAATCTTTTTTGTTGAATGCAAATTTCCATCTACAGATCAGTAAGATACGAGGTCTTATTTTTTTTGTAGCACTATCTATATCCCAGGCGGTACTGACAACAAGTACCTTGATCCAGCAGTCCTAATTTTTTTGCAAATGGCTTCTCTCTCCGATATTCATATACGTTGGCCCATTGTTTGTTCGTGTCTGTCGAGACAAATGTCGGATATCAGCTCGTCCTCCACTTTGAACCACGTTCTCAAGAAGAACTTGCTGAATCCCATTACTAATACACCTGTTCTGAAATGCCTCAAAGAAAAGATTGGGGAACTCACACAAGGTATCAGTTCAATGTTTCTTTTTCTAGTAGCAACGTTTTTTTAAACTATTGTTGTCGTTTGCATTCAGGTTTCTAATTGTGTTTACTGCAGGTATAGAGATGTTAACAAAAGGGAAAGACCTTCCATTTGACATCCGCTGGCATTGTCAGTTGGCCACCATGATGTCATGTGGCAATTCTGCATTTGGGAATCAAGCAGTACTAGAAGGCTTATCTAACAAGTAAGGCTTGTTTGTTAAAGAAGTTAAAGGGTAACGTTTTAAATCGGTAAGGAAATTATAAAAAATTGCCTCATTCACAAAATTCACCTTTAATTTAATCCTTGATGACCAATTCGAATGCGTCACACAAGAATGAAAATAAGTTCAGTAACGGAAACTTATCTCGGGTTCTCTGAGAACTGAGCGCTGCGAGAATTAGCACACGTTAGTGGATAGCATCCTGGCTTTCAAGCCAAGTGAACACGAGATAGAAGCTCATCTCTGAATTACGTACATTTGCGACTGAATAACAACTCCCAGGGTTTTTGTAGTGGTTCTTAAAGAATTAATTGGGGAGTCTGTTTTAGTTAAAGACTGTTCCACTCGGTCACGTTATTGTTCATGTATTTATGTGGTAAAGTGTTACACGGCCGCATTTTTAATGATCTCCTACCACTACCTATTGAAAACAAGTACATTATCTAATTTTTACAGAGTGCAAATGGTATTTTGATTGTTCATGCATACTGACGCTACTTGAATGATGCCACAGAGATCGTAAAACGATGAGTTCGTCCCTGTTAGGACAGCCAAGATTCTATGGGCACTTCAGCATTGTAACACTCATCGCCTGTTCATGGCCAATCAATTAAACGATAACCGAGTCTACTCACAAATTACTCACAACATCTTGGTTTTTTTTTTGAACTCATCTCAAGTGACACTGGATTGAAAAGTACGGCCTGTCTAACAATTGCATTAACATTACTGACATGAAATTATGTTGACGTTCATTTTTTCCTCCTGTTTATGTTGCAATTACCCATCATTTTTATTAAGTCTGTGATTTACTTGTGCTCTTGTTGGATGAATAGATTTGTATTGTTCCTGTTTTTTTATGTGTTCTAGATTACATTTGCTAATAAAATTCCATCTGAAACGAGCACATGAAATTGTGGCTGAAACCGTTCTGAAGTCATCAAGAACAAAAGTTCCTTGGAAACTCTCTTGGGCTGTGGCTAAAGGTTGGCGACTGTTGGAAGGTGGTTCAGTACTTAATTTTTCGAATATTTGGACTAGTTTAATGTTATCATTTCATTTTCTAGGTGAAGAATCATTTCGTGATCTTCCTCATCCAGCTATTGCTCCCATTGTCCCGCTCCTAGAAGTATTAAACATGCTCATCGTGGATATTTTGAGCTCACCGGAAGTCTTATTGGATGATAAAGAAATGTGTACCGTGAGTAGATTGAAATTCACTCAGTTGTAGCCGGCATGCATTCCAGTGCTTGTCAATTATGAATGCTTGTTAATTGTAAATTAGGTTAATTACACACAGTAGAACTGCTTTGAGTGAACTTTTATGTCTATTTATTTCTCCTTCTTTGAGCCTTAGGCAAGCCAACTAAATTAGGTTACAACTTGTCAACACCAAAATGTTTCGACCGACCATGAGTTTCTACGCTAAAATTCACAATCTCAACTGAAAAGAGTAGGTTACAAAGAGTATATGTTGATTTTTATTCCCTCTCCATTGTCTATGACTGAGCACATTCGGTCGAATGGAGTCCTGGTCACGGTTTGACCTTAATAACGGATTCAGTGATTTAATCTTTATGCCAGTGGACAAGTGGCTATATCAGCAAAAGCGGTATGGCAGTGATGTGGTGAAGGACTGGTTCACTGGTGGTTCGAATCCATGTCACATTACTTGAATGTAACCTAAGTGCATAAAGGTGGCTTACTGTTCTGCCTTATTGTAGTGTATGATTTTCGCTGATGGCTTATTTCTAATTTACTTTTATGTCATTCTTTATGCATTCTTTGAGCTTTAAACACTGTACAGTAGTGACATACTAATACATGCAATTTCAAATGTTTGCAAGAAACTGACTTCTTATTCATAGAATCACTCCTCTCTGTGTTAACTAGTGGGATGTCCCTTTCACCAATTGGCACTGTTTACGTGTTCATTTGCGTACAATTACCTCCAAATCTATGCAATTTTTAAAGCAAACCTCCCTTCCCTTGCGTTACTTCCAGTCTCTCCAACCCGCTTCCTCTCACGCGCTTATACCTCACTGTCTCTTTTGCACTGCGTGTTGATTATCCGGCGGAAGCCATGGATGCTGGAATTGTAGGCTTGGATGCAACGAGGAAAACCTCGGAAACTATTCAATATGGCGGCCTTAGGCCTAAGGAGAAGTCTGGCGGCACTGGCCATTCCGTGGGGAAGCTTAGCTGATTCAATATGTGGCCTTCAATATGTGGCAGTGATAGGTAAGAAAATGCACTTGTATTTTGACAAACGTTGTTAAGTGGTGAATTTCGTCAATCTAATGGTGACAACCGGACGCGCGTCCAAGGCGAAGTGGTTTCCGTCCACAGGACGAGGCGGGGTTGTGTGTACCGAGCCGAGAATACCATCAAAGTGACGAGGCGTACCCTAATATGAGTTACCCTAATAATTCCGTCTACGAAAGGCGCGAGGCATATTATGATGATTATGATGCTTTACAAAATAAACGAATGCAGCACGCTCCGCTAAGGATTAGCTCGGCTCGAGGCGCTGACGGTGTTGAGTCAGATTACGTTGGTGGTGAATGGCGTTGTCCGTCAGACACGGAGGATCAATAGCATGGCCCAGGAGGTTTTTCGGCTAGCTAAACTTGGAAAGATACTGGTGTGGTGGCGGTGGCCGGATTTTTAAGAATTGAAAGAAAAAAAAACATCGTTATCCGATGCTGTCGTGATGAAACATCCAATCTGGACTATGGAAAATAGTGTTACGGAATGGTGGACACATCATAAGGATGTTTGGCTAACACCTGTGGAAAGCGATCGTTACGTCGTGGATGGTGTACTACAAAAAGAGTTTGTGCCGCCATGCACGCTGTTGTTGGCCAGGAATGCGGATCGTACACTAGAGTATGTGGATGTGGCTATGGCAAAGATGCAAGCGAATTTTGTGTCAGTGCTATTACGTCTGCTTCGGGCCCTGCAGTTTTGTGCGATGGATCCTATACATTTTTCATCGTGTTGGAAATCACAACTCTCTCAAGTGGTCGTCAATGCCACAACGTTGCAAATCAAGCTCTTTTTAAGTGTTAATGAGATGCGGTGCCAAATGTTGCAGTATGCATTTGCCGAGGAGCTTAGGCCGGAGTTGAATGCTAGACAGCCGAAGCTGTTGGAATTGTTTGGGGCGCCTTTGAATGAGTTATTGCGACAGGTGCAGCAAAACGTGGTGGCGGTTCGACGTCTTATCCCTGGGCCACGAAGAGTTAGCCCACAGTTTCCGTGGCCGTTTCGGAGGGGCGCCTGGAGTGGATGCCTGCGGCGGCCGGGAGATTGGTACTAGCAAGATGGCGCCGGATGTGGTCCCCGCTGATTCCAGGGTGTCAGCGAGTGGTTTTTCTTTTGTTGCTGTGCCTTTCGGTGTGTTGCCTGTGTTAGACAGTAGCGCCTCCCAAGGTAGTTTTTATGCGATGGACTATGGACGATCAGTTTCGGCAGCAGTGGTTGCGGTATCGGCGCTTGCAAGGATGATCGTGGAGGCTAATTATTGCTTTGGCTTTGGCGGCGTTGGGTTGCAGGGCCTCCTCATCACAAATCATGGCCATGACGAATTGGGCCTCGCCATCTGTTTTCCGTTCTCATTGGCGCCAGGTTAGGCAGGACAGTTGTTGCAGCGGATGCTGTTGATGGGTCTGCTGCGCCACAAATTTGAATCTGTCCCACTAGTTAACACAGCGAGGAGTGATTGTATGAATGAGAATTGGTGATGCTACCAGAGAACTTGTTCTCACAGGAGAATCAAAGTTCTCGGAGTAGGATCCGACGAAGCTGTGTTAACTTAATTGCTCGCCCGCCTCCGCTGTTGTAGGCAAGCATGAGAGGAAGCCAGTCGAGGACACCGGAAGTGACGCAAGAGAAGGAGGTTAGCTTTAAAAATTGCTTAAATTAGGGGGTAATTGTACGCAAATGAAGGAGTAAACAGTGCCTATTGGTGATAGGGACATCCCACTAGTTAAGACAGCTTCGTTGGATTCTACTTTGAGAACTTCGACAAATTCTCTGGTAGAATCACCAACTTTCAGTCGCAATACTTCCGTTATCGCTCATACTGTTAACTCCACGCACGTGCAAAAGAGTCCAGGTTTATCTTCTAAGGGTGGCGTCTTTTCGACAGCTGATGCTAGCTGGCTTCCTAATGTGAAAGTCAGGAAGGAAACTTGTACTTCCACTTCTACTTCAAACATCATAATCTTGTGGTATTCTTTGCTTCGTTGGATTGGGCACCTAACTTCATTTTATGTGCTATCATGTAATATCAAGTCCATTGTATACCCATTCTTGATTAGCACACGGGAATAGCTATTTACTATTGGTGTAAAATCTTATGTTTTAGAATTTAAAAATTGGTTTTTATTAAACGTAAGGCTTATGATGACCATCTGAAGGCAAGATGATTGTGCTTTTTTTTTAAATCTATACACTTTGGTTATAAAAGTGTACTCGAAGTTTACAAAATTGGGGAAGACAGATGTCCAATAATATACTGCACACTTCCCC
>JAHWFP010032599.1:32457-57960 GCA_023313725.1 Lithobius niger
CCTCCCCCCCCCCCCCCCCCCCTCCCCCCCCCCCCAAAAAAAAAAAACAGTTCACTGCAAGCGAAGTCTTTTTGACATTTTCCTCTAATTTAGATGTGTAGAAAGATTGCATTCAAAGCTTGGACCTTTAATTTGAAAGTTTTGTTTATAGTTTGTTTCTTCTCTTTAGATGTCAGAAGCTCTTGAATGGAGGAGCCGTTTCTGGATGACAATTACAAAGACGGTGACTCTTGTCGAACCTCAAATGTCCATATTTCTGTCAGGACTTTCCTTGCACTGGATGTGGTTGAAAGAAAATGTCCTACCTCTTCTTCTGCAAAACATTGACCAGAATCACAAGTTAGTCAATCCAATGGATGAAGCTTTTTTTAGTACTGTTAACACTAATTCTTGTTACTTTATGTTTTACCATAATACATGGACAAAGTTATGTAAAGATTTATATATGTTACCATGGGTGGATCTGTTTTTTTTTTTAATAGTTATTGCCATACTTTTGTAACAATCGGCAGTGTAAGCGATTTAGCGAATGCTGTCAAAGGAGGTAGAAAACCATCTGAGGATGCTTACTAACTCTGAGGACTGTATTTGACAAAATCTGCCCTCTAAGTCGTTACACTGGCCTATTTTTGCAAAAGTGTGGCAATAACTGATTTATTATCATACTTAAATTGGTTCTGACATATTTTTTTAACGATTTGGAGGCGTTTTTCATTAGAAGTTGCATCAATCATGGAGGCATGTGCAAATTACACTGAATCTTTGTAATTACAATGGTGCACTTGCACGCCTTCTCCTTGATGATTTGGCTGTCTTTTTCATAGTTTCAAAATGTCCACTTTTACCTTGGTGGGAGATGATTGTTGTAATAGTGTGAAATAAGTTGGCACAGCAATGTCTTGAATACCTACATGTATCTTTTTTTTTCCACATTGTTGTGCCAAGGGGTTCAGCGGGTTTTAGCGAGGATTAACCACTTCCGGTCATCTGCCCAACAACCCAGAAGCAGAACTTTCTTCAACTGTCTGTGACTCCAATTGTCAGAAAAAAATGTCTGCAGCTAAATTTATCACATAGTTATCCACATGTTTATTGGTTTTTATTGAAACTTTTCAGTGCTTTATCCTATTGATCTGGCTACTGCACCAATGGGACGATAAAAATGGTGTATTGAAATGTCAAAATTGGTCAAAAGTTGATGAAACGGGAGAAATTTGGAAAAAATTTGTCCACGGCAGCCTTCAACTGTCCGCGACATATTGTCGCGCGTCGCATAGTTTCTGCTACGGGGCCCAACAAAGCCCTAAGACCCTGTGTTCTAGGCCATTGTTGTGCTTACAGTTCTTACATCAATCAACTCCCAATAAGGTAAAAGTGGATACTTTTGTGGAGTGCATGTGAACAACTACCACATAGCACACCAACACCTAACGAAAGTTTTCAAAATTTACTTTTTCGGCACATTGTTGCAACTCTCCGCTGGAGACTTTTAAACAATGAAAAGTACAAAAGTACGATAATAAGGCCTAGTTTAGGTTCATAGGACCTTCCTAAATGACACGTTAGGGGCAGTAATTCTATGGGGCTTGGCCCATTTCTTGTGTTTTTTAAACTTTTTTATGTATCATCATTGTGAACAAGGAGCAAAATGTTACGGCTCTGAAAATTAAATGCATGTGCATTTCAAGGTGGTTGTGAGTCTTGCCTTGTCAGGTGACACCTTTACTACTGTTTCTCGCCCACTCACAAATTAAGTTGCTGTTGCAATAATTCTAGTTGACAGATTGTACCTGGATGCCGCCACAAGTGCTACTTGCGACTTTTCGAGCTCTCCATTACTTAAAACACTACAAATATAATGGTGGCTTCATCTAGTAGCATGTATATACACTAATTAATGCCTTTGCAGCTAAGGAGCGTTGTGAATTATGAGGGACAGTAATTCAACCAGTCTTATCAGTATCCACTTATGATTTCACCGATTACCAAATATTAAAAATAGTTATTATTGACATGTCAATACATTTTGTTTATTCTCTAGGTTACGTAATCGTCTGTCTGCTTTAATAGCCAACATGGAGGCTCATGTTAGCGTAAGTGTTCAGCCGAATCACATTAAAGCTGAGTCTTGGAGAAAATGGGTAGGAAACGTACAACCCTTTAAAAGCAAAGAACAGGCTTGCACGCATCAACAACTAGAAAGGTATTAAGCTGTTTGTATTCCTTCATTTAATTATCTTATACAGTTAGAATTCTGTTAGCCCAATTTCGGTTGAGCCATGCAAAATTTATATATTTTTGCTTTAAAAAGAAAAATCTTCTTCCATTGTTGTTATTAAGTATACTTGACATTTCTGGTTGACGTTTATCTTCCAGTCAGGCATGGTTCAGTAGAAGGATAGGGGGACACCCCCCCCCCCCCAATATTGTTTGGTCATTTTTCTTAATTGTTTGTACAATTGTAGGAAAGCTTGTAAAGTAAACAAATCTAGGCAGGGCTTTCCTGAGAAATGCTATCTCGTCATTCTGGTTAACTGGTACAGCGTGAGTAAACCATCCGATGAACATTTGTGTTAGTTCACAAAATTAAGTAGGGATCTCCCTAATCTGAATCTGAACCGGATCTGAAGCTGGATCTTTGCGATTCCGATTGAATTCCTATTTTCACACAATTTCACAGTACAGCTGTACACTGTACCTAGCAAATTTTCGACAAGCACCCACTTGTTTCTTCAGGCCTTCTAAAGTGTTTTTCTGGACTGTGTTTATATTCCTGTGTTCAAGTGCATTCAAACTTAGCAGAAGACTCTGCCTCCTTTATGTACAAGGTTGAAGGGCTTTCTCATTTTGATCACTGCCCCAAGTATTTGCAAGCAAATTACTCAAGTCTCTTTCCATCAGGTTCCTGACTTCTGACTTCTGACTGTGAAGGGCCTTGAATGTTCATCAAAGTGTATCCATCCAGGGATTGTTACTGAATAGCAATGGACTCGAGACGCGATGGATGTGCCTTCCTCTTCGAGTTAGCACGTATCATCATTTCTGTTCTATCACATCAATCTCGTAGCTCGTGTCCGTGCTATGGACTACAATGCCGTCATCTTCCACTGTGTTCTACCAGTATCTTTATTTTGAAATTGGGCGCAGCTGTTGTTTGAAATTTTTTGTCGTAATGAACTTTCAAAGTAAGAACCGCTTCAGAATTTTGTAAGTTGGCTAAGCCTCGTCCTCACTCCCTTTCTTGTTTCAACAACGTATACGGCACTGCATCCATTGCACGGAACATGGTAAACCCCTTCACTTGAGTTGCGAAAACCTCCCATTGCTTTCTCGTCTCTTTTTTTCTGCGAGTCACGTCCTTCAGTTGTTTCTCGGAAATAGGTGGTTATCGTGTTAACAATTCGATATTTTAAACATTTTCCATTTCTAAGCCAGGCATTAAATCCTTCTTTTCTCAACACCTCTTGGATCGGCTCGCTCACACCTTCAAGAAACGTGTGGCTTACCGTCTGCTCCTCATCAGAATTCTTGTCTTCTCTAACACGATTCAGCTGAGATGAACTAAGGGTAACACCTCTCTTCATCAGTCGATTCAATAACTCCGCTGTGTACTTGAGGACCAGAAACCTTCCCTTCGCTTCGTACAAATGGGGCCTTGCTAGCTCATTGTTGTTGGAGTTTGGTACAAGCCTGAGAAACTCCTCTTGTGAGAAGTTCAGTGCTGTTTACATTGGAGAAACATGAGTGGAAGTTAGGAAGAGAGTTACACAACACATGGCAGATACAAAGAATAAAGACAAGAAAAACAGCATTGCGTCCCATCACATGGGGACGAAGCATGAGATTGGATGGAGCAAAACGTCTACACTGCTGAAATCAAACGTCCCGTATGATCGTCATTTAAGAGGGCTTGAATCCCCTGGCCATCCAGCAACATCTAAAAAGTGGAGTCACTCTGATGAATATGCAAGGTGCTTCAAATCCAGAGATCAGGTTTTTGCTGAGAGAAAACTTTTCCGTGAGACTCTCAAGCCGATGGGAGAGTAGGCCTGATACATACTGTTGGCCCGATGCATCCAGCAGTTCCTGTTGCATCCAGTGGGCCCGACTCATATAGTGGGCCACGCCGAGCGCCGTTTTCGAATCGCGATTCCAAAACGATGTAGTTACAAGCTCTCAAAACTGTTAGCATTTTTTTTTCGTAAGTTTTGGATTCCACTTAATATTGAGTGTCTAGCTGATTTTTCATTAATTTTGCTAATTTTTGGCTGATTTGGACTTAAGCCGTTCTCATGTTTTTTCATCCGCGGTCCAATGGAGCTAATATCAAATGGGTACCATAAGCTGTTCACAAGTTGTAGCAGAAACATTAATGAATAAGTTGCAAAAATGTTTACTCAGCCTTTAAAGTTTACTCAAGCGTTCAGTTTAAAAAAATTCAGTTTTTATTTATATAAAATATAAAGGGCTGAAACAAAGTTTCAATTAGAATTCAGATCACATCTGATCCGACAATTTTTTTATATTATCCAGATTCGATCCAGATTTGGTAGCAGTAGTCAGTTGATCCCTAAAATTATGCAACGAATAAAAATTTGCATAAATCGTTAAATAGATTTGTTATCCCTAGAATCATGAATGCTAGAATTATTAGCATAAACAGAAATGGGTTTTAAAAAATCGTTCTTCGACAGTATTAAAAGGAAACAGGACAAAGTTTGTTGCAGAAACCAGAAATGCAGCAAATGCCCTTACGCACACCATTTTCAGGAATTTAAGAAGGTTGTTCCCTTACAACCTAGAAAAATTATGAAACTGGGAACACTCTCTAGTAAATGGTGGTGTAAACTCCTACACGAATTGAAATTGCTCCTCTAAAATTCCATCATAGATCCGCTACTGATTCCAGCGGTTTTGTTGATGAGTAGTTGGATTATTTTTTAAACAGTTATATTAGGTAAAAAGTTTATATTTGGTAATTACCCATTAATTTTCATGGAATGAAAATTCCACGTCATCCGATTCTTTTTAAATCTACGGTTCGCCTCTTGTCACATGGAGTTTGGTCTTTAAACATTTTTCTCCCTCTTGTTGACGAGGGACTGGCTAAGGTAAGTCTGTGGAAATCGGATTTATCACCGTTTTGCAAGCTTCATTGGGTATGTTGATTGTGTGTTGCTTGCAATTCACTGTTGTTGCTGTTTCCAAAATAAGGTGGCAGTAAAAATTTGGTTCATGAAATTGTAGAAAGGGTTTCTTTTTATCTAATATAACTGTGTGAAAAATTAATCTAACTACTTAATCCATCATTGTACAATTTTTTAGATTCAAAATGGTGGTTAGTATTGGTGACGAATATTATATTTTGTTTGCCCTTACTATTTGTTGTTGATGTCTGTCACTAGCTTGTCATCACTCATCAGCGTTTGGCCACGTGATTTTGGTCTTGGTGACAACTTTACTGAGGACTGTAAAGTGTTGAATTTGGTTGAATGGGGATATGAACCAAGACTGATGTTGATCGAAGCATTTATTCAGAATGCAGAAGGAAATACTGGTGAGTTATTAAAATTTAAAAAATGGAGGTTCTGTGCTTGTGGCTTTATAATGGTGTTGTAATTTTTTTTTTTGCACCATGTTTTCTTACAGGGGATACAAGTTTAAAAGTTATCCGTGATTGCATTGAATCAAAAAGTTCACTGGTTGAAAAATACCGCTCTAACAGCCTTACAGCGTCTATCACCCAGAGTCAGGCGAAGCGTAGTGCTGCACGTGTGCAGTTATGGCCGCTGTTGGATCATCTTAATTTATGTTTGGAATTCAGAATGGTTACTCAATCTTTATCTGAAATGTCAGCAACCATCAATGATTGTGAACTACAAACGAAATGGAAGCAACAGGCTTTACATTGCACTCCATCGCCCCCATCCCACGTAGCTTCATTTAGGACAAGGAAAAGTAATTTTGGAAAGGTAAGCAAAAGAAAAAGATGAACATTTCCATTTCTACATTTACGAAAAGCACTTAACATGAAATCACAACTGGGAGTTATTACTGTTTTACTTGTTAACAGCTTGAAGGAATCAATAGGCTTTATCAAGGAAATGTAGAGATGCTGCTTAACTTGTATCACCGTGTGCAACATTGTCCAGCAACACGTGATAACTTGCACTGGTTGTATTGGAAACCAACCCAAAGTCAAGGAGAAGACACAGAAACACGTAACGCTTTGACACAATCTGTCTTGGTAAGAGCAAATTAAGAAAACATATTTGTAATTACTTTCTGACATTACTAGTGAGTAAAACGTAGTTCCCTGGAATTGGAGTGCAAATTGTAGTTTGTTTCGTCGCATGAACTCTAATTCGTTTTTTTATTTGTTTTCCTTCATAGCTGTGAGTTCCATGGGCATACAAGCTTTAATGTTTTTTTTAAACGGCTGGTTTTTTTTTTGTTCAGTTAATTTTGGGCCACCCTGGCATGGCAATGTTAGCTACGGGGACCGCCTGGATAAGCTTGGCCTTGAGCTACTGGAGCTACGCCGAATTAAGTTTTACCTTGTCGTGACCTACAAAATTTTCTATGGTCTTGTTTTGGTCAATTTGCCATTTTTTGGGTTTTAGCTAATACCAGGGGCCATCATTGGAAACTTGTGGCCCAGCCTTCTAACCGTGACTGTCACTAGTTTTTTTTCCTGTTCGGATCATACCAATTTGGAACGCCCTAAGTAGCAAAACAGTTCATGCATCTTCGGTTGTCGGGTTTCGCACAAAGTTACAAAAGGAAAGTTTAAGTAGACTTCTTAAAAGACTACTTATGTCCACTCATTAAGTCGTTTTCTTTTTTAATAATTTCTTCAGTTTAGTCAGGAGCTGTTTTAGTGGTTCACAACCCTTTTGTATTCCTTTCACATTTTGTGGTAAATGTGATATTATTATTATTAATCTATGTTGTTACGTCGATTTGCTGATTGAATGTAATAGTAAATAAATGTGGAAAGACTGAAAGTTTATTGGCATGATTTTGAAACACCCTGTCCATACGGATGCTAAACTCTGACATGATGCGGTAAACATAGGTAAAATAAATCTGTGTTCTCGTAGATTTTCAAGTAAATTCAGAAATTCTTTTAAATTTCAACTAAATTTGGAGCGATGCTAACATAAAAAGTGGTTGCCAACGGGTGAGAACGAAGTAACATGTGCATGGGAAAGATATCCATTGTGCTTTTTGGAGAATTCTAATTATATGTAACAAGCATGTCATTTATAATTCATAAGCGTAAAGCTTTGTGATGGTACAAATGAGACTAATTGGTCACCTTCATGGTTTTTTGTTTGTTTGTAGAATTTAACGTCGATGTTGCGTAGCCCTTTGCAAAGTTTGTGTGCCGCTCATTTGATGGTAGATAGTCAATTGAGCCCAACAAAAACGAATTCAGATCCCTTGGATTCGGCCGTTTCATGGAGTGTGCCATTGAATTTTTGTCAAGAAAAAGCTGAACAAATGGAGTGGGTCAACAGAATTTGGTGGCGCAACAGTGCAGCCATTGGTGCGGACGACTATTCAATCAAGTAAGAATAAATAAACTGCATAATTGAAACATTGTTATAACCTAACTATTACTCTATAAGGAAAATTGATACTTGAACTTAATAAAAGCTCGATTCATACTCTAGTGTAAGCTAGATGGGCTTACGGAACGAAACTGGAACTACGTATAAGTTGGGAGGGTGGGGGTGGTTATTATTTAGTGACATTTCCAAAAAAAACATCTACCATGAAAAAATTACAGAAAAATATCTTGTTACTGGGAAAACCGATAAATCGGTTTATTTACTTTGGTGAAAACTCATGACAACAATACTCACAGTTTTAACGCAGCACCAAAAGTCCAAATTTCACACTTCTACGAATTTTCGGCAATTGTTACTAATTGCCTTCCTCAGGCAGTCCAGTGACTTACACTCACGAAACCAGTTTCTTCACATTCCAACTAACTTTCAAATTCACATTTTCTTCCTTTCTTCCACAATGGCCTTAAAGTTGACTTAAGGCCCACTGTCATGGTAAACTTCTTCTTCATGCTATATACGTCATGGTAAACTTCTGCCATAGACCAATGACGTATATATACGTCGTGTAAAAAATTCAAATGCCAGCACTTTAAAGTGATAAAATCTAACAAGATTGGTCAAAAACGTACAATCCCGACCACTAGATGGCACCACCTTTCAGGTGCAGCCATCAGTGCGTGACGTATATATACGTCATCGGGCCCTGGTAAATCATGACGTATATATACGTCATTGGTCCCTAGATAGGTGCTTGCCGTTTCGGATTTTTCCTGGTGTTGGCAAAACTGAGGTATTTATTATAAAATAACTCGCCCAATTAATTTTTCATGCACAGTTCCATTATTTAGTTGATTATCTTGTGAAATAATGTGGATTTAGTTAGAATAAAGGCATATTTTACTGTGACGTATATATACGTCATTGGGCTGTGGTTTGATCGTCTTTAAAATAGCCCGATGACGTTTATATACGACACCATATTTGAACATATTTTTGTAATAGTCTTCACGTGTTGATAATGCCACCATAAAAAATAATTGCCAAAACGTATAACCTTATTGTGTACACCTCTTGGGCTGTGGGTAGGAATTGGAAAAAAGCCCTCAGTAGCCAAGGTGTTAAAACTGGGAGTATTGTTGACAAAAATATTTTGCGTAAACAAAGGTCATTAATGATAAGGCTTTTTGTTTAACACCATTTAAAGTATACCTTTGTATCAGTATGGTACAAAATGTAATGCTATATTTAAAATTTCAGGAAGAGTGACTGCAAGTTGTTGGTGAGTTTGCTTCGTATCACACTGCTGAGCGTCCTTCAATCTAATTCTAACCAAAGTCAGCTAGACTTGGAAAGCGAGATGTCATCTATCGAAGATCAGATTTGTTTAAAGATGAAATTAAATGGAGTGAAGAATTTGTTGTCTGCCGTATTGTGTGGGGCTGACTTGGTGGACGATGTCGCCAAGAACTGGATACAGCGGGCCTATGATGCTCTGCATGTCGTGGTATTTTGTGATGATGAGGAAGAATCCAATTGGGTTTGTGGCGAGGCTTGGCTTACACTTGGAATGCTAACTATCTGTCTCATGTCCGTCTTTGCTCCCTTTGACCCTGCCGAAAGACAAGCTGTTTTGACAAAGTACTGTGAACAAGAGGTTAGTTGAAAATATCTAGTTAATATCACCTGATCACTATTTTCAAGACATAGGTAAATCCGTAATTTAATTGCTTACGAGGACATTTCGATAGCAGCATAACTGTAGAAACTGAAGAACTTAATCGGCAAAGCTCTTGAATCACAATCGCAAAATTCATGGAGTGACGAAAATTCATGCACGCTTTAACAAAACTGAAAGTTACAGAGACAATCTGTACTACGAATTTTCGAGTGGCCTTATTGATGTTCTGCAAAAAGGTCTTATGTTTTCTTCAGGTAAGATGGTGAACACTACAGCAAGATCGCAAAGTTAAAAAATGTTGCTGTTGGAGTCAATCATCATTTATGATGACAGTGGCTCCTTCTCCTTTCCCTCACTTGTTATTGGTTGGAGGAAGGATTTCCATTTGTAAGTGAAACCGGAGGTTCACAAGTGGAAATCTTTCCTCAAGCCTACAACAAATGAGGGCAAGGAGAGGGAGTCATGATTATCATAATAATAACATAATAATAATATTTTCCACTAGTAAAGTGGAGGGTTAACAAAAGAGACGGGAGTCTGTTTATATTGCTCCCAATTTATTTGAGCAAGAATTAACAATTTGCCACCGGTAGGGGACGTTTCTGACGGTTGACTTAACTGACGGTCGACTCCACTAACAGCGTTTTTCAGAACTTTGTGATGTTGCTGTAGTGTTCACCAACTTGCCTGAAGAAGACGGAAGACTTTTGTTGCAAAACGTTGGTAAATGCTGCCGAAAATTCGCAGAACAGATAATCGACAGTCAAATTTCACGCTCATGCTCAGTGCCACATATACACAGTGTATTCGCAAATTTTCGATAGGCTTATTAACTTGAGTGTTTCGAAAAACGTTGTTGCATAACATACTGTACTGTGTAAAGGTGATTCTCGAGTTTATGAAACTGCGAACTTTGTGCGAGTTTTGAGAAATTAGATGTTGAACAAGTTCTTCTTTCTTCATCAGGCTAACATCACTACGTTAGTCCACAAATCGCACACAACTAGTATTGCGTTTTCGTCTGGTGTTTTGTAGTTTGCTGTAATATTTTGAAATTTTACTGTCGATTGTACTGAACACTAAATTGGTTCATTTTTACAAGCAGTACAGACAGTCATAGTAACTTCCAGTTTGGTTGAAGCGAACATGAAGTTATGTCACTGCAAGTAAATCCAAAGTAAGTGAGCCTCTCGGCGTTCAGTATAAAGCTCATGGATCACGAAGCTCGTGGATCACAAATTTTTTAAAGAATATTCCAAAGCCAGACAATTAGTGATCACTTAGACAATCTAGTATACCAATTAGTTAGTTCAGTGAACACTTTTCAATGGTCAAAGTCATCAGCTCAAATCGTCTTCAAGTTATTTTGTTAAACCATTCGTAAACATGGACTGGCACAATCAGTTAAAATGGCACTACCAGCTATTTTCAGTCATACAAAAGTACTGTGGCACCATCTGGCGGCAGTGAGATTGTTAACCTTTACAGCTTACTACCAAGTGTACGAAGACGTATCAAATTTTCAGTCAGGAATAAGCAGGCTTGTTGTTTCGTTAAAAGAAATGGCGTTATGCATTCCTTCGTTTGATGCAAGTAAATGCTAGATAGTACTGCGTGATAGTGCCACTTTAAGGAGCAGGTGACTTGTTATTTGAACAGCTTAAAAAGATCTTGGAACCTAAACTATTTTTACTAGATGCATGGATTTGACTCAATAACTGACTCTTTTACTACAAATTCGGCTTGACTTAAAGGCTCCTGTTCACCATTTCTATAGCATTGCCCATATTATAAACACAGCATCCATGTTCCAGATTCTCTGTCATCCAATAGAATGTGGGTCACATGATCTCTTGTTAGTTATGAAAATTGTGGCGCTGTTGCGAATAGTGTTGCTCCATTTTTAATTTACAGCTATTTTCTTTATATTGCTCGAAGACTCTACGGTGCTGCATCTAGGAGTTGAAAAGGTGAAAAGATGCCTTTAAATTATTTCAGACACCCGTACATTTTCTGAAATTTATACACTACAAAAAAATTGCCTAATCATTCAAACATATTTTCGTATTCATTGATTGAAATAATGTTGATATGCTCTCTCATCCCAAGCCAAGCATTCTTTAATGTTATTTCTATTTCACTTTTAGCTCTCAGAACTGGAGTCAGAATTAAGTGTGCATAAATGGATGCAAGCTGCAATGACTGGTGAAACCCTCGAGTCCATGTGTTCAAAGATGCGTCATCCACACATTAATATCAAACTAAGCCAAGTAGAAGTTTTAAATGCACAATACACAGAATTAAAGAACGAACAAGCTTATCGTCCTCATCCTTCCCAGGTTAAGAAAGCATTTTATTGTAACACCATTACGGTACATTTTGTTCGGCCTTGAGTGATCTAACACTAAATTTGTTTACAGTTCAATGCCTTGATGTTGGATCTCCGTCAATTTGTTGCTACCATTGCTAGCCAAACAACTGTTGAGACCCTTACAGAAGAAATTCGAGCAGCGCTAAGAGATTCATCACTTGTTACCCCTTGCATGAACCGTGTTGAAGCGTGGAGAAGCTCTGTAAATGCCTTTATCTCAACTACAAAGAGTCGTTATCCTTTGTACCGAGATCTCTGGTTGCCGCTCTTGGTGGGAATCACTCAGGTACCGTAATCATGTAGTCACGTTGAAATTGGATTTTAAGTATGTCTTGAAAAGCTTTGAAACCAGCTTGAGAATAGATTTTTATGTCGTATTTGAACCCTGGTGAAAAATAAATTTTGACCCAGTCTGTACTTTTTGTTTAATTTATAACGTTGAAAAATCGGCAAGCGACGATTACAGTGGAAATTTGAATACATAATGATAAAATTAAACACTTTTTCCACACCGAAGGAAAATACAGCTCGGCATACTGTCAATCCTTTTAAATTTTTGGAGGAAAAAACATTCTCCTTCTTGTTGGGACAACAACAAGAACTTGGCTGGAGGGGGGGGGGGGACAGAGGTTTAAATAAATAAATAAATTTTATTCATAGCTTCCCTAACTATTTCCATTGATCTATCTATGGCTCATATGGTTTACAGTGCCTTGCCAAATCGGGCCAGGCTTCAAGTCATAGAATTGTGTTACTTTTCCAGTGAATTTTCGATTATTGCTACGAATAATGTTCTTCAGGCCAAATCAAAAGGGGTGGCACAAAAGTCCACCGCCTCTCACCTTGGCAGCAGTTATCCATGGAGTTTGCTAACAACTGTTTCATATAGCTATTCCTTTCACAAGACGGCACCGTCGGATAATCACCATACCTTGGGACTTTCCACTTTGGCCTGCAGGTCGTTGAAGTCTCCATTTTGAAACCGACCATTTAAAAGGAGGAAACAAATACTCGCAAAACCCTGTATCTATGAGATCTGGATTAAACTTTATGCATTGCCTGAATAAAAAGATAAAAATCTAGTGTTCATTTCATTTTATAAACGTGATGAAATTTACCTTAAAAGGTCGAAGACATCATAGTAAAGTAAACACGCACAATTTCAAGAAAGAAGATATTCCAACAGGACTATATCTAGCAAATTTTCGATAGTCAGTTCACCGGAGATGTAAAACCCAGCTGATTATCTTCATCAGGCTCACAAATTCAGCGGAAAATCTTCGTCAAGCAGATGATCGCATCACTCAGATTTGGCGTTTGGTGTGGCCTCCGATATTCATAGGGCCGTTGCACCATTTGTCCAGGAATACAACAAAGTTCAGCAAGGTGCTTAAAAACAAATAGTCCAACGGCCCTGTGAATACCGGACGCAACGCCAACCGCCAAATTTCAGTGACGCGATCATCTGCTTGACGAGGAATTGCTGTTGAAGTTTGTGAGCTTGATGAAAATAGTCGGCTGGCCTGTACATCTCCGGTGCACTGACTATCGAAAAGTGATAAATATTGTCCTGTTGGAATATATTCTTTCTTGAATTGTGCCTCTTTACTTTACTATGAAGTGTTTCCTGTTTGAGGGCGGAAAATTATTTGTATTCCTCAATAATTATGTTGTCAGGTTTTGTCATTATTGTTTATGAGGTCCGGAGAGTTAACTACCTCTTATCTCAACAAGTACATGGAGAAAAAGTTGCTTCCTGGGCAGTGGGAAGCATCAGACTAACAGAAGATGAGATTCTGTTTTAGTTTCAAGGCTAAAGCATTCAAAGCCAAAAAAAAAAAACTGATATTACTTTAACATTATTGTTTTCTTATTTTTTTAAAAAAGACAATTATATAGTCTCGAATGGGATAGAGATACTAAGGCTTTCTGCCTGGTCTACTGTAATTATTTTTAATTCTTGTAATCTGGTAGGTCACCACTGGAATTGACTTGTTAACTTCAAGTGTGAAACGAGAAGCAACTTTAAAGAAATGGATGATAAAGGTGAAACTTTAATATGTCTTGTGTAATTCTCTACAATGTCAAGGTGTATGTGGTTCCTCATTTTTTTTTATCTATAATTTGAAGGCCACTGATCTCAACGATCTTCTTGTTCATTTGGCTGCCTTTCCAAGTCCAGAGAGTAGTCTTCAGCTATCTCAGAGGCTGCTTACACCAAAGGCCATTACAAGAATGCAGCAGATAATTAATTCGGGGAACATCTCTGTTTTCAGAAGCAACCAGTGTGTTGACAAGTAAGTATGTTGCCGATTTCCGTGTTATGTTCACTTGTGAGGGAACTAGGGAACTAACGTTGTTATAAACAATATGATGATATTAATAAAGTGGCAAATCGTACCAAGCAGTAAAAATAAGCTCTAGCATCGTAAAGTACTGAACAGTGAACTGGCCTGTCTCAGAATTACTTGACATGTAGATAAAATGTCATTTCAGATCAACTTAATGCTCAATTTCAGACTACAGGAATGCTCACCAGATTCTTGTGAATTTTCAACAGACAGTATTTCCATCTGTCTTCATCAGGCACTAACAGTTTTGAGGGCTTGTAACTACATCTACATGAAGTAGCCATGGAAATAAAAGTGATGGTCTGAAATTTTTTTTTTTTTTAAATTAATTCCTTTTGAGCCTTAGTTAGCCGAATCAATTTAATGCTTATTTGGCTGAACCGGCTCAATTTTTGAACATTACCAGACTTTTAGAGAAGAAGAAATATCTGGTAAAGGAAGATGCCAACCCGGGGATTCAATCCGGGAAACTTCCGATCATTGTAGGGGCCGAAATATTGTTCAGAATTGGCCAGAATTCTGAAGTGATAGCCAACTTGACGATTCAAATCCAAGTTATTACCCTATGACCAGGAGCCTATAGAAAACAACTGGGAGCGTGTGTGGCTGGTCTATGTTAGGAGTGCATAATTTAGTACGATGTGCTAACGCCAGAAGGAGCAACAATACTGCGCCAAGTTGTCTAAAATCGAAACTGAAACTTAGCACGCGAAACAGAAGTGTGCCACGAAAGCAACGCTCTATTTTATAGTTGGCTAGAGCAACTTACGAACAACTGATTGTCTGTTTGTTTAGTTTTTTTTTTTATTATTACTTTGGTATTGTTTCCATGTTAAACACTTATTGTTTACAAACAAAGGACCGAAAATTAGCCTTAAGAATGTGACGCACACCTCTAATCATCTCATGCAGGTGGCAACCTCTGCTAACAAATTTGTACACCACTGTAGCCGCTCCTGACTTAACACTGTAGTGGAAGTTACCGAGACACGCTCCTAGTTGTTTTCTATAGGCTCCAGCTATAACAAATCCTAAGTGGGGAAGGCTAATTTCACCTTGAGAAACTTCCAGTGGATTATTGTTTTTGTGTTTTGAGCTAGAACTCTTAACCTCAAATGTTTTGTTCTTTGAGCCTACTTAATTTTTTTAATATCTTTCAATTTTGCTTCATTCAGACTTCTTCTGAGTGGTTTGGAGGAACTCATGAACCATGTGATAAGTTCAGGAGAAATAGATGGTCTTACTTGGGCTGTGCTGCTCCCGGCTTTGCGAGTGTTTCTCTTACGCTGGCAGCATCAGGAAGAAGAGAAGCAACGGCGAAAGAACGAGAAAGAAGCTATGTATGAATTTCGTGCTAAAACCTATTGTGAAGAGCCAAGTCCAGAGGAGTCTGACGCACGTTATGTGCGCAGTATGTTTCCAATGTATGATCAGGTAGGTACTCATTAAAAGATAGAAAAGTTCAAAATTTTGTTGCGAGGCTGTCAGTGTGTGGTGCATTTTTTACGCAGGATTTCCAAGATTTTGCTGATGTAGATCTTTCTGGAGATTATGTTCCTTCTCCGGCAGAAGAAACGGATGTGGCGGTAGAAGGAGATACAATTACAGACGTAGAGATGGATGCAGTATGCACCCTGCATTGTCAACTCGTGACGAAATATATTTCTGCTCCTTGGCTATACATTGATACTCAAAGTATTAATCGTAACTACCGTCGTCCGTTTGCGGCCCGCTATCAAGTTGCAGGACAAATACTGAAAGAGCAAGCTCATCTCATGGGTAAGACTATTTCTGCATTGCACAGTAGTTCTTTTAAAATACTCTTAATTTTGATTACTAATCGGAACTTTGTATAGTTTGTAAATTATTAGCGGTTTAGTTTATACAGTGAGCTTATGACATATGTATGCATGTGACTTCATTTAGATGCAAGTTTGGATCACAAGCTACTGAGTGGTCACTGCGTTTTTAGTGAGCTCCTTCAACAGGCCATCTCTACCACTGAAACACAGGTGAGAATGTCTTAAATTAATCAAATAAAGAAGTAAGATAGTCCGTCAGAGATTGTATTCACTGTGTGCAAACTGCAAGGATAGTTTGAATGTGTATAACGTCTCAGTAAACTAACTTTGTCAACACCGACACAATAACGTGGGTTCCTGTAGCCCAGGATACATTGAGATGGATTTCCACTTTGGGATAGTACTTATGTTACTGTGATGTACCTTGCACTTCTAAATAATTGTCATTAGTGGAGTACTATGTGGTTGCAGGCTAGCTAGGGTTACATAACTTGTTCTTGGCTAGAGTAGGCTTTACTGTGATATCCCAAACATCAGCGAAAGCATTTGCTGCAAATCCAAGATATTCATATTTCAAGATATGAATAGGTGTCAAAACATCATTCTCCTACATGAACTCTTCAGGTTTATAAGGTTTCTCCAACATACCCCGCAGACATAAAAACGTTAAATATGCCCAAATTTTACAGGATGTAACACATAGGGGGGGGGGGGGGGCCCGCTAGATACGTACCTACACAATTAATGAACTTCACAGAATTCAGTAAAGAGTTGAATTGCTAAGTGATGCGTGTAGAATCTTTTTGTCACATCACTTTTGTTATGGATTATCTTGGCTTCCAGCCGACCTTGCACCTTTTCATACGTGTGCATGTCCCCCAGTCCTTGAGCATACAGTTGTAGACCCAGCAGTAGTAACGGCGGAAAGAGGCGCAACAGTGTTGGGTATGAGGATGGAACCGAGGGAGCATGGCAGCTCAAGAAAAGCGATAAAACCGGTAATATCCTCTCCCTCAACCAGTTGGAATGAAACAGTGACTTGTGTGAGCATAAACACAATTGATTGTTGTTGTGATCAAACTGAATCATGATTCATAATTTGGTGGCCCAAACTGAGTGATTGAACTACATTGGTGAGGTACGGCAATGAGACAATGTGAGATATCAGTCTGTACCACATCTTGGAGCCCGGTCAGGTACTCGTGGGCACCCAGATGGGAGGTGTACAATGCTGTTTTACTTACTAAAATACTTACCTTTCTGTAGCAAAAATGTCAGGTTTTAGCACATATTGTTCTAATCAACCCATTAACTTTAAATACAACGCAACGAGAGGCCTTCCTGCTAGATGGCACCTCCAGCCACAAGGCATGCCATTCACTTGCCTGCGTATTTTTACTTATATTTAACGTTGTAGAACAATTCTTCGAAACGTTGCTGCTAAGAGATCTGCAAGCTATTCTTTATTGTAGCGTTTGACCTGTGGCGCGTCAGTGATACCTGCGCAGTAGAACAACAAAACAGATTTTATCTTTATTCTTTCTTAAACTCCTCAAAGTGAATATCACATTTTTGAGTATTTTTTTTTGTCGGAGTGGGGTGGGAACTGTTAATATTTGGACTTGGTTGCGATCCTTACATGTTATATTGCTAGAGTTGTATGGTTACGGGAGACAGGAATTGCTGTATCTGCAGTCAGAAGTTTAACCTTTTTGTACCTTCTAGCTTCCATCATAATAGGATGCATGTTTGAATCTTGTAACTGACTTAAGTTCCATTGATGACTTAAGTCCAAGAGCAGAAAAGCGCGAGTTGTATGGGTTCCCTTGCAAAACACACTTTAGTGGTTAGTGCTTAGACTCCTTTGTATACTTAACATCCATTTTAGTCAAGAGGTTAAGAACACAAATTGTATGGCAAACGTGTTATGGTTTGGAAGAATTCGGTAAAATTGTTTTTTATAATTTTGTAGGACTTGTCTTTAAAACCAAATGCAGTATACAACATCTACCATGATGCAAATACAAAAGAAGTAATACAGTGCCGACCAGTTCTGGAAAACTTCTGTAGCCGCATTTTGTCATTACTGCATGAATGGCCAGACCATCCAACACTCAGCAAAGTAAGTAAGCTAGCTAGTTTCAGCATGACGTGTTATATATGTAGAGACTGTTAGAGCACATGTTTAATAATTTGCTGTGCTCTTCACAAGTTCTTATTCCTAATATTTAGAAAAAATCATTTACATCGCCACATATTTTTTTTACATTTTTTAAACTGAATTTCAGTTGAAAAATGTAAACAACCAGATTAAGGTTGTTGCGTTGCATAAATTGTTTGGTTAGGAATGTATTTCTATGACTTATCTTTTTTTTAGGTCCGTGAAGTTATTGATCGTGTGCTGAGTTTTCCGGTAACTGATCCTTTAATGAAGTTTGTAACAGGATTGGAACTGGTGCTAGCCAAAGCCCAGGTATGCTTATCACTTAATTGAAACAAAGTAAACTGAAAATACAAAAGTACAAAATTGATAAAATGAAATTGAAACTACACTAACAGGAAGCTTAATGTATATATATAATACGCTCAGGTTGGGCAAGCAAATTCATCATTATCATTACGCACTGCAATGAAAGAGGGCGTATAATAAAAGAGGGCGAGCGACCGACAATGTCAAACAAACGGATGTGGCCTGTAACAATCAGTAACAATCGAAATATTGCTTTAAATGCTAGCTCTTTTAGCCGACTTGAAGAGTTTCAAAGTTGGTTGAGTAACAATCACAGCATGCACGACCGTTGTTGGGATTATTGCGCTTTGTATCAGAATGGAGAAACGAGCAATTGAGCGGCCTCCATTGAAAAAAAATGTACTTCCATAACAAAACAAATCAGCAGGGGTTCAAAGGGAAGGGGAAGCAGGGATGGGGATAGAATGTAAGTGGGCTTGCCACAAGCAAAGGAATGAACAAGGAAATACCTTTTAACATTACAAACAAACCGCGTGCCTTCTGAATTATTGAGTAAAAATTTGTGAAGTCCTTGTGCACCTGGAAGCAAACTGTAAAGGTTCACGATATATATACTACCAGGAGCCAAGAAAACGAGCTCCTCGATTTTTCCTTATACTACTAGATGGCGCTATGGTAGAATATAAAGAAAATACCCATGTACCATCTAGTGACAGTTATTTCGTTAACCTTTACAGCTTGCTCCCAGGTGCTTGAGGAGGTCCCACATTTTTACTCAATAATTAAGGAAGCACGTGGCTTGTTTGTTGTGTTTAAAGGTATTGCTTTGTGCATTCTTTTCTTGCTGGAGAGAGAACTCAATAGGGCTATATGATACAGATTATCATTAGTGGCAACCCACCTTTAAGAAAGTTAATAACTATTTTGTTTCTTTATCATAGGAATGGGAAGTGAATGCACACAAAGGAGTGTCATTGATGGCCGAGATGGAAGGTGTTAGCCAGCTAATCATCAGGTGGAGGAAAATGGAACTCAGGTAATCATTGCACTTCAATTGGTGTAATTTAAAAAGGGAAAAAATTACATCCATTTTGACATAAGTGTTTTACTTTTGGATCACTTACACAATAACTAAACACAAGAATTGCGGTAAAAATATGTTACATACGTCCGATACAACAATTTAATTACCGCATCACCAAAATACGTAACGGGTACCGCCATTGTTTCCGCCGGAACAACCAAAATTAAAGCAGACAGATGGAGCCGCTGTTCTGTTTCGACTCAGCCGACAGATGGAGCCGCTGTTCAGTGGAAAGCCCTCTGAGATAGCAGTGTTAGCTGTGAGTAGCTCAACTGGCGACAGCTGTCGTGCTGTTCGCTTACCAGTTATTTAAAGAAAAAAAAAGGAGTGGGGGGGGGGGGGGAAGAAGAAGTTGTTTTTTTTGAATCTACTCGAGCCAAATAACTTCAATTGAGAATGAAGATTTCTTTTTCGTGCAGGTGCTTCCTTGCAACAAACGCATTCGGCTCGTGTCCGGATACAGCTCCGACACATGCTTGAATTTGGGCGGCCAATATCTATCGGTGACGCCCTCTTGCGAACTAGAAAAAAAACTACGTTCTCAAATGAAGTTATTTGACTCGAGTAGATTCAAAGACAAGTCCATGTTCGGGGCCCCCCCCCGGGGGGGGTGGGGGGGGGAGGGGGGGAGGGGGGGGGGGGGGGGGTAGCGGGGAAACGAACAGGACGACAGTAGTGGCCGCTAAGGCCGTCAGACGCTTGTGTTACTCACGGCCAACACAACTATCTCAGTGGGCTTCCCACAGAACAGCGGCTCCATCTGTCGGCTGAATCGAAACAGAACAACTCCATCTGTTTGCATTGATTTCGGTTGTTCCGCGCATAACAATGGCAGTACCCATTACGTGTTGTGGTGATGCAGTAATTAAATTGTATCGGACGTACGTAATGTATTCTTACCGCAGTTATTGTGTAAGTGATCCAAAAGTAAAACATGCATGTCAAAATGGATGTAATTGCCCTTTAAAGGGAAAAAATCTTTGGTTCTCAGGTAAAAGTTAAGTAAAATGACTAGGCAATTATGTTTTAATCTTTTATTTTTATTCAGTATTAAAAGATACATTATGGTATCAAATTTAGTGTTCAGGAAAAAAACATTAGTATCTATTGTTGTGTGTTCTATAGTAACCATGATTAGTGAGGTTTCTTGTGTGCGTTCTTCTCTCGTGCTCAATTGTCCTCTGATTCATCATCTCCACATAACTCGCCTCAACACCGTAGCAGACAACTCCATATAACTGGTGCTAAGTTGGAGTCACAAGAGCAAGATGGCCTACTCCCCACAACCCACCATGTTTTGGTTAATAATTAGTTTGAAATTTAATTTGTCATCTTTTTGGTTCTGAATTCTTGCTGGCTGAGTGAGCAAAGCGAAAGAGGTCCCAATTTATATATTCTTGTTAAACCGTACAACTAAGTGAACACAAACAACGATGAGGAAACGGGGAGTAGACGATATAGAAAGCCTATATTTCTTCAATGTCCTGAAGGACCGCGATATACTGAACGTGGTCCATGGCGAGTTGGCGGAGAGCTGGAATGTCGGAACATGTGGACCATCTACCATGTTCCACGAGTCCAGTGTTAACGACTTTGGCAAGCAGGATGTTCCAGTGATCAAGGCGTCCATTCCAGACCACAACCAATTTATTGCTTAAACTTTGGAGCGTCCTCAAAAGAGTAACTTGTCGCAGCAAGTGGCTAAGCATTACAGTTAAGATTCACACATCCGTACACGCCTGGTGGTTGTGTTTATGGTTGTAAAAACATACATGTTCCTAGGCCGTACAGGTGTAGTTTGATATTAGGTGGCAAAAAATTGAAGCGATGCAGAACCATGTTTCCCACACGGCACAGTTCGGAGCAAATTTTTGTAAGTAGCTTGTCGTCAGCCAAGTCTTTAGTGAACATTATTCCCAGATGCCTAAAGTTGTCTATCCAGACAAGATTAACACCATGAAGAATCAAGGGCATAACGTTGTTGCTTTCTGTTGATGGCCCGAATATCGTAACGACCGATTTGGTTGAGCTCAATGTAAGACTCTTTTTCCAGAAGAAAACTTTCCAGTTTGTTCAACAGCAAGTGTCGGCTCAGCTGATTCAACGCCAGGAGTGCGTGCAGTGTCATCTGCAATGGCAATAGTATTAGTGATCACATCATTCATTCTACAGCCAAGATGAGAAGAGCGGATGTTTTTTACAACGTCGTCTGTGAAAAGACAGAACAGAAAAGGCAAGAGTGGGCTACCTTGTCGCACACCACAAGCGGCCTGGAAAAGGTCATTAATTCCCCTTCTTTTGTACGATGACCAGGCTTACATGTCCTGTAGCAGTACAATGATGTTGTGTTGGATGCTTCTTTGCTTCAGAGAATTAAAAGGTTTCAACATAGAGAATCTTACTAAAGCTTTGTTTACGTCAACGAAGCAGGCGTAAACCCTTGATCCACCCTTCTTGTCCCGGTGAGTCACTTCCTTTAAGTATAAACTGCCATAACCGTCGAATGCCCAGCTTTGAAACAGAACTGTGAGCAGCATTTGTTGTCAAAAATGTTGTTAGGCAGGCAGGAATCAGCGTGTCAAGCAGTTTAGCCAGCGGGCTCGTAAGTGCAATTCAGCGATTATTGTCACTTTTTGTTGGATCTGCATTGGCTTCTTTAAAACTGGGACAAGTGAAGTGTTGGCAAGGGCTTTTGGATGTGCCTATGTAAGAGGACCGCAGAAAACAGCTTAGCGAACCCACTGTGCTGAATGTGTTTGCTGGTTAGGCCGTCAGGCCCTGTAGCCCGATCTTGCTTTAGGCTCCTCACCTTCTCCTGTAATATTCACATTTTAAACAGATTTACATTTTCGCACAGTTGAGTGAGGGGAGCAGGTCCAGTAACAACCTGAGCGTTGTGGGGAGCCAAACTAGTTTTAGTGTAAATTTGTGTCACCACGCTTTTCGAACGGCTTCAGGTCCCTGTGAACCATTTTTAACTTGGACGATTTGACATTTTTCTCCATCCATCTGTCAATGTGTGTGCCTGTCTGTCTGTTCCACAGTTTAGACCAGATGCATGAATGTATTGGAAAGAAATTTGGTAGGAATATTCTTTGAAATGAGGCTGATCGACGTATGTACTTGATTTTTTACCTTTTGATAAAAATCTAAAATGAACCAAAATGACATCCATAAAAGGGTTTTAAGCTTAAATCTTCTAAATTATTCATCAGATTGAACACAAACTGACTTTGAGTATTTAAAATGACATATTCATCAAGCTCTCGTTCAGCGTTCATGAAAATTCAAGATGGCGGGCCAAAATGGCATCCAGCAAAGGTTTACGGAAATTATAACCAAACGCATTAAGCGCTTCAAGTGAAATTTGGTAGGAATTTTCTTTGAAATAAGACTGAACAATGAATTTACTGATTTTTATAGCTGTTGCTAAAATGTAATAATGACGGACCAAAATGGCATCCAAAAAAGGTTTGGGCTTGTAACCTCTAAATCTTTTATCAGAATAAGCACAAACTGATTACGAAAATTGAGATCAACATATTCATCAAGAACGGTCCCAAGATTGTGAAAATTGAAAATGACGGCTCAACGGTGTCCAAGAATGGTTTACGTCAGTTATAGGCAAACGCATGAAGCGATCTCAATGAAATGTGGTAGGAATATTCTTTGAACGAAGGCTGAACGACCTATGTACTTGATTTTTTGCCTGTTGCTTAAAATTCGAATGGCGGACCAAATTGACGTCGAAAATACTGTTCATGGCTAATATCTTCTAAATAGTTCATCAGGTTAAACTCAGACTCTTTAGGTCACTAATCTCATAAAAAAAAGTTTGCATTCAATTTTTGTGAAAATCCAAAATGGGAGGCCAAAATTGTTGTCCAGAAAGTGGTTTACGGTAGGTATCGCCAAACGTATGAAGCGATTCAAGTGAAATTTGGTTGGCAAGTTCTTTGAAATAAAGCTGAATGATGTATGCACTTGATTTTATACCCGTTGCTAAAAATAAAAAGTGGCACACCAAAATGGCATAAAAAAAAGTTTTGGGCTTGTAACTTCTAAATCTTTCATCAACACAAACCATTTACAAATATTCGGAACAACACAGTCATCCAGGTCCACAAGTTTTATGAAAACTCAAATGGTGGCCCAAAATGGCATCCAAAAAACGGTTTACATCAGTTATAACTAAGGCTGTACCGAACGAGAATTTGTCAACCGAACCGAACCAAACCGAACAAACCTTAAATAAGCCGAACACCGAACACTTCCGAACCGAACAAAAATTTACCAAGCCAATCTATTTTAAACTAAAATGTCAAAGAACTCAGTTCACCAAGATTCATCACGGCACAAGTTTCTTAACAAATGTAGTATTTTCACATGGACTTAGAATTTGAAACTCTGTTTAAACATAAAAAAATCTCCACTACTTTTTCCACTACTTTTCCCTTTTAACTTCTGAACCGTTAGAGCTAGGAACTTGTGGATTTGACCAACAGAAAGCTGGCGAAGAAACCTTCAAAATGGTGTATTCAAACATCAAAATCCGTCGATTAGAAGTGAAAATATGTTCGGTTTGGTATTTTGCGTTTCAAAGACCGAACACCCTCTGTTCGGCCATGTTCGGTTCGGTACAGCCTTAGTTATAACCAAACGCTTGAAATGATTCAAATGAAATTTGGTAAGAATATTTTTTAAAGTACAACGTAGGTACATGGCTTTAGAGCTACTGCTATAAATTTAAAATGGCGGCGCAAAAATGGTATCCAAAAAACAGTCAGTGGTAGTTACGGCCAAAGGAATTAAACTTTCATTTGAGAGGTTGGGCGAGTGAGGACTCCAGTTCACAGAACTACTGGTTGTTAAGATTTGTAGTGATGTTTAGTCAAACTATAATCAAAAGACACTGTCGGTCTATACATCCTAAGTGCATCACCCTTAAAAGATGTGTGGCCTACTTACGGTTTTGTTATTAACTACTGAATGTGAGAACTCTGTTAGCGATGGAGTTGAACATTTTTGCATGTTGCTTGCCAATTGTGTGTTGTCTCTGAGAGTGTAAGATTAAGAGTGAGAAGTTAGTTTGGTTGCACAAATTAAGGAAACCAGCACAGGTCTGAGTATACAAGAAACATGTCATTGCCTTAAAATGTGAATTGAAATTGTTACCTGTGTTTGATTATTTAAAATCTTTTGCAGTTGTTGGTCTTCGTGTCTTGATCACGTTGAATCCCGTTTGGAGTCAGCGTGCAGCAAGTGGTGGTTTCACTTGTTTGCCATAGTGGAAACATTTCTTAAAGAAGGAAATGATGTAAGCTGACATTTCTATATATGTACATTTACCATTTACTTATATTTGGCCAAACATTGATGTAATACCTTTTTTTCCCTAATGAAAAGATGACCGAAGAAACTATTGCAACCAGCATTCAGCAGTTTTTGGAAACCTCTTCACTGGCGGAATTTAGACAACGTCTGCGAATCGTACATGCATTCAGCTGTCATCTAGTTCATGAGAAGGCTTCCGTCAAACAAGGTATCGTTCATTCGCACGAGGTTTCAAGCACTTGGTGTTACGATTTCCCTCACATTCGTTGCCTTTGTATTTATAGAGAAATTGCTGAAAATTCTATGGAATGCCCATCTGTATTACAGTCAGTTTGTGCCAGCGTTAGCCAAAAAAATTGCTGACTTAAGAAAACCAATTGAAAAAGAACTGAAGGTAGAAAACACTCTGCGTGAGCCAGATTAAGACTTGACAATTATGGCTTCATTTGTAATTATGAATTGAATGCAATGTTTTTTTTTTTTTTTTGTTTTTGATAGGGATTTGTCAAGATTGTTCGATGGAATGATGTTAATTTCTGGACAATCAAAGACACAGTTGAGAAATCTCATCGTACAATAGCCAAGCTTATGAAGCGCTTTGAAGTAAGAGCTTTTATTTTCTTGGTAATAGATAACCTGTAAATCGGGGTGGAGGAAGAGGTAAAGATCCCATCAAAATTTATAAGTGTGGAATAGCTTGGTAGAAGTTTGTTGTATAGGTAGCAGTTGATGAGAAATTTAGTTGTTAGCATAATTTATATGACTGTAGGGCCAATCTAAAATATTTTTAAATTGGAAATTCTCAACATTGTTTTGACAAACTTGGGGCTCAAAAG
>JAHWFP010032600.1:0-40751 GCA_023313725.1 Lithobius niger
AATATCTAGCTGCATCCGGTATTCTGTACAGTTGTATTCTGTACCAATGCTGAGGCACGCACCTCTACCATCCATTGCAACAGCTATCTTTATTATATAATCTAAAAACAGTAACCATCAGAATTATCGGTTAAAAATGTGTTAGCTTTTAAGCTTATTTTAGATTTTAGGCATATTTGTCCACTTTTAGGCCTAATTCTTACCCGCAGCTTTTAATTTCGTAAGTAGCAGCTAACGGAGTTTTGAATTGTTTAGTAAACCTTATTCATTTTTGCAACACAGTGTGGGCACACAGTTGAAGACTAAAATGAGAATTTTTTGCGTTTTTTTAATGGTGGTGTTGCTTGAAGGGGATTCCCTATTTGTCTTTTTTATGGAGTGCATCTTTTTTGATCATGTAATTTAATAGTTTAGTTGAAAAAGCAATAACAGCATTGGCCACCTGCACCAAGTTTTTCTTTTTGCATTGGCGAAAAAATTATTGAAAAGCAATGACGAACAATGCCTTTAGTTCCTCGTCCCCCCCAGCCTTTATTTCATATTGGCGGAAAAATGATTGCGGAACCGAATATCCAAAAACCAGGTCACTTTTGAATATAGGTAACGCACAATTTTCCCCTCAATATTTTTTTTCCTAGAATTTATTTTGCAGGTTGGCTTATTTGCTTAAAATGAGCAAGATTTTATGTTTTCTTAAACTGTGGGAATGGGGGAAAGGGGGAGAAGGAATCTGATCAATCTCATAAAATCTTCATTTTACTTTTCCAATCTACAGCTCCGCACACTTTCAAAGTTAGTAACCTGAATTGTGGCCAGCACAGCGCAGTTTAAACACTTCTAGAAAACGGCCAAAAATTGGGTTTTTTGCGACTAAATAATTAAATAACACGCGACAAAACGTGAAAAATCGATTGTTACATCATGCTATAATTAAAGACGAGCGCTAAAATTACGAAATTAAGGCTTTTATTATCGTTAAAAAACGGACTGGTGTGTATACCAGCAGCAGTTCTGTGCGCCCATGGCCTTGAGTTGATCCTCACTATAACAAACTCCTCTCTATAAGGAACTGTTTTAGTTGGAAATGTACTGTACTATACTCCTAGATAAGAGTACAGTAGAGTTCCAGAGAGGTACAGAACTGTCATAGTGGGGATTGCTGGTCTTACGGTATATATTTTAACATTAGCATAATTTAAAATTAAATTTTTTAAATATTCATTTTTTACCGTGTTTAGAGCCATTAGTTCTTAGCATAACTGAAAAATAACCAAGTACTACTTACATGCGGATATTTGTTCCCTTTGAAAAATTTTGCAGCGATGGTGGTTCGTGGCAAAATACCACTCTATATAGTAGAGCCAGGCTTGAGCAAGTTTTGAAGCCAAAAATATTTTGTGGAAGTTATCTCATTAGCATGCAAATGAGCACTCAAAATAATTAAATTTGTATAAAAGTCAACCTGGATGTGCCAATCAACCAAGTTGAATTCGATTGGCTGGGTGGAAAATAAAATCTATTTTTAGACCAACTTTCTTAAAATTTGAGTTCAAGTCAGTTCAACTCAGGTTATTCAACCAGGACGTGAGTTTTTATTGGCCAAGTGATTTTTCAGAAATTTCAGAGTTCATAAAAGTTTGAAAGACCTTTGAGATTTCCCAACCAGGATGTAACTTCTGATTGGCTAACTCATTTTTAAGATTTGGTTTTTTGAAGCCACACATTTCAATGTTAAAAATTTTGTACAAAAGCGCTGGAACATAGCAGAGGAACTCAAACAAATTTTGGAACACAGAGAGGAAGCACTGACTGGAGCCACTGCCTGTATTTGTAAGTAAACCCTTTATCATTTTTATTTATTTTTTAGTATAAAGTTAAAAATAAATTAAGTATGTTATATTAAGTATAAATTAAGTAAAAATTAAGTAATTCAGTAAAAATTAAATATAAAGTAAATTAATATTAATTTTACACAACTCACCACATTACTTTTTTGGGGGGGCTAAGTTCCAACCCCAGACACAGTGCAGTGGTCCAGGTTGCCACTGCACCAGATATTACAGAGATGATAAACAAATCACAAACCTAGATTTTATTAAATTAAGGACTTTTGGGGGGGACTAATTAGCGACCCTTTTAGGTTCTTTAATTAAGGTCTTTAATTAGGGACCTCTTTGCAAACTTTAATTTTATGGAAGGTACGGAAAATCGGTCAAAATGTCGGGGCTCAAAAACTGGCTGTCTATTAGGGACCTTTTTAGGGTCTTTAATTAGGGATCTTTTAGGTACCTTTTTAAGGTCTTTAATTGGGACCTTTTGTGGAGTTTAATTAGGGACCTTTTTAGGGTCTTTAATTAGGGACCTCTTTGCGAACTTTAATTAGGGACCTTTTGTGGACTTTAATTAGGAACCTTTTTAGGGTCTTTAATTAGGGACCTTTTTAGACTCAGGGTACCTTTTCAGGTCAAGTTATTATTTAAAAAAAAACAAGAATTTTAAGTTTAGGCAAAGTTTATTATTAAACGTTTTAAAAATTAGACTTTTTTTACTCTTTTCGTTCATTTTTCATTAAAAACAACAAATGTTTGCTATTTTTAGTATTTTTCAAAATAAAAGAGTTTCAATTTTTTTATGCGCGCAAATAACGGATTTCACAAGCAGTATTTTTTATTTCCTTTGTATGTACGTATCCAACAATAGAATACTCCAGCCAATCTCAACAGGCCACAATGTTGTGGTGACTGGGAACGAAATATAGTTAGTTACTATAGACACAGAGCTTTTCCCGTACGAGTGACTATGGTGGGATATTCGTCCATCTGTCCATCTGGATCCGGGAAAATACAGTCAATCAGAATATTGGTGTATGAAGGGGCCTCGTGTCACTTTCGATTTTATGCCTAGAGGTTTTTGTCAAAATCATTAGTAGCTGCTTGACACCAAGATGGCCACCCCCATGTAAACCGGAAGTGCCAGCATCTTGGAAGATTACTATTAATTTGGAAGGTCTTGACGTCATTTCCGGTCCACCATTTTGAGTGGCGTCACTTCCTGTCTTTAAAGGAACCGGAAGTGCCTGCATAATGAAGAGTGGAACCGGAAATGGCGGCATTTTCCTAAGATGCCCCCGTTTCAGTGTCAATTTCCGAAATTATTTAAAATGCCTATAACGCGGGAACCGCTGGTCCTAGAGCAAAACGGTTCGAAATTTGGCCATCCGGGTTCCCAGCTAATAATTGACCCACCCAAAATAGCGATACCCGAATTTTGGGAGTTGGCCTACCTCAATAACTTGGGAACCGTTAGTCCTAGAGCAAAACCGCTCGGGATTTGGCTTCCCTGGGCTGTGCCCTATGTGTGCGCCTCTTCGGAAATCGGGTACTGGAACTTTGGGTAGTTGGCCCACCCCGATAACTCGAGAACCGTCGGTCCTAGATCAAAACCGTTCGGGATTTAGCATCCCCAAGCTGCATCCTTTGTGTGGACCTCCTTGAAAGTCGGGTACCGACGTTTTTGGGAACTGGCCCACCCACATGTTTCGACTTAACTGATCATAACTCGCGCACCACTTGTCCTACAGCAAAACGGTTTGAGCTGTGGGTTCCCCAGGCTGTACCCTACACGTGACTCTCCCCAGAAATCGAGTACCATCATTTTTGGCAAGTTGGCCCACCTTGATAACTCGGGAACCGTTGGTCCTAGCCCGGAATGGCTTGGGATTTGGCTCCCCCCCCCCCCCCAAAAAAAAGGAATTGGTTGGAGGACCCAATCTTCGTTAACGAACTGTAAGTGGCTTTCTTACCATACGGGTGGTAAAAAAGGTAGGGTTTAAAAAGCCTAAGGTTTCCTTCTTACAGTTCATAGTGTGCGCGTACGGCTGACATGTAGCCAAGAGGTTGATTTATAAACCTTACTAATGCCGATTTTACGGACGCACTCATTCATACATACACTCACACACGTATACGCACTGGGTGAGGTTTAGGATGGAAAGGAGAGGGGTGGGATGGGTTTGGATAGGGGTGCAGCCACCTTTCTACCTTGGTTGGATCTGTCAGAGACCTAAGTCTCTGATGTCATAGCTGACCGCACTGTGTAGATGAGGAGGATGGATTTAGGACTTCTTTATCTTTGCAGCATATTGTTCCCGTCTCTTTTTATTAGCCTCTGCCTTCTCCACCTCCGACTTGGCCTTACGCTTCTCTCCCTTGCATCTCCCACCTCCTGACTCGTGGTATCGTTCTCGATCCTGCTCTCTCCTCTACTCTTTCTGTTCCTTGCTCAGTTCTTCACGCTTCTTCCGTTTTTGAACCACATTCCGCTCTCTCCTCTCATTCTTCCTCTCTTCACGCATGGAGGGGTAACTCTTCCGTTGCTGCGTCGCATCCTGCTCTCTCCTCGCCTTGTTCCTCTCTTCGTGCATGGAGGCGTACCTCTCCCTCTCGGCAGCTGCCTTAATCAGTCTATGGGCCTCTCTTCTCTTCTCCCTCTGATCCAATTTAGCCATCGTTTCTACCTCTCGACGGGAGAGGACGCCTTCGACGCTTTCTTCTTCTCCCTCCCTATCCGACGCTTCCCCTTTGCGATCTCTCTTCTCCACGACTTCCAGAGCGCTGTCGAGGTCCACGTCAGATTCGAAGTCTTCGTCCTCTTCATCTCCGCCTCCGATATCGGAAGTTCGGTAGTGACCGTGGGCCTAAGTGTGCACCCCGTCTTCCAGGACGAAATGTTTGTCGTTGTAAGCCAAAAGCAAGAACTTGATGACGACGTTGCTGGTGACTTTATGCTTTTGGCTATGAAAGGTTGTCCACGTCCCTTTATCGATGGTGTGCTGTTTGAGGCAACATTTGTAGTCCTCGTGTCTAAGATGTTTCTTGACAAAGGTCCTATCCACGCTTTTTGCTGCCTGCTTCTCCTCGTCCGCGGTGATGTACGAGTACATCTTAGACCTGAGGCCTATGAACTCCTTCACCGGTACCCCACCCATTTCATCCTTGAACTTGCCGAGGACTTGCTTGTTCTCGACGCTGAAGAGGGGATGGGTGGGATCGTAGTTTGACGTGTCGAACCACTTGCTCCGCTTCTCGACCATGTCCGTGTAGACGTCTTCCGTCTCGATGGAGTAAAACAGGCTGTCTGTGTCCGTGAAGAGCACCGACACATTCCCTCCGTACTTGGGTTTGATGTACCCATAGTGGAACTGATGCATCAAGCGCTTCGAAAGCTCCAGGATGGTGAAACCGGAATATATGGGCAGGTCGCAGTCGATCGCCCTGGCCTTCAGCAGTACGGAGATGAGGCTGTCGTTAAGAATTTGAAACGAGTGGGCGTGAGGAAGTGACGTGTACTTCGCCACCTTTCCACTTTGCTGGCGAGTTTCACTGACACCCTGTTCTGCTTCTGCTCGAGAGTCTTTCCAAAAACACTATTGTTCTCCAATTTGAACAGGTTCTTCTCGAAATCATTTTGTGCAGCACGTCTTCACGCGGTGTTACCTTCGATGTAGGGTTTCATCCAGGCCGCTTTCTTGAAACCAAGGATGCGACGGACGTGGCGGAGAACCAAGCCTTGTTGAAGGTAGTACTTGAGATTCCGGTAATGCACGACGTATTTCCGCTTGTTGAAGAGGTTGGAGGCTAGCTTGGTGGTAGAGTTGACGACGTGTCCGATTTCCTCGTCTACCCTCTCGGAGAACGGCGAAGCCATCGAAGGGTCGTTCTTCAATGATTCCGGAGCCAGCAGGTAATCGTTGTGGGCATCGTGTATTTCGGGAGGGTAGTCCAAGTCCACTTCCAAGATAAAACTGTAGTCCCCGTCTTCGGAAATCGGGCAGACTTCGAAAGCTCGAACCTCCCGTTTGGTGAGCCACTTAAAGTTCCCATGCGGTAACTTCTGTATCATGGCCCACCCGTAGAGGTTGTTAGCGTCTAGTAACTGTGTAAGAATATGGGATACTCTAGGTCGAAGGTCTGGGGGAAATGACGGTTGTTGGCGGTGGCAAAGCGATGAACGATGTACGCAAGTCCACCTCTGATACCAGAAGTTATGAAATTAAATTTCATGACGTGGGTGAAGAGGTCGAGTTTCGCGTTCGTCTGCCACAGTACCGCGTCCCAACTGAAACCGGGTGGCGATAGATAGTAGTAGGGGTCGAGACGAAAAGTCCAGAAGCAGAGAGACCGGAAGTTCTCGAAGACATCGGCAAGGAGGTAGACGTCCGTGAGTTGGTATACAGCATGGTAGGAGGTGAAGAGCTTGACGGCCAACATGCTCTAGACAATCCGGGCATGTTGGTATTGCTCTTCACCAATGTCTTCCTCCTTGACTTTGGAGTGAAAAGCTTCCGTCGAGGGCAACTCCGTTTCGTCGAACCCCTCCACCCCAGTCATGTGTTCGTAAGAACCTTTCTGCGTCAGCAGGTTCAGTAGGGTATCAGTGTGTCGGGGTCGAATGCAGCGAATCGATAGCAAAGGGAGCTTCTTTCCAGCCTGGCTCGGAGAATGGAGAATGTGCCATCCACATTCTTCAGGTTCGTGACGAGCATCGCCAGGGATGAGGCCCAGAAGTTCAGGCTGTCGATGAACCTGAGCGTGACGACGAGATTCTTCTTGGGTGCATTGGGGAGAGGGTAGGGAGTTTTTAGGTTCACTGACATGCTCTGGAATCGCTCCGGATTCCTAGCGATGACGTCGACGCTTCCGGTAAACTTCTCGGCTGCCGAAACCAGTTGATGCATGTCGTAGCCTTCCAAATTGTGGAAGACTACCGGGATGGCGCTGGTCTGCCTCACCAACATGTTGCATTTGTTGTGGCTGGCACCGCAGTACTTACCGGGAGGGAAGTGATCGTGATCCCGCACCTTCATTTCTTCTCGAGCCTTCTACTGCGAGTGTTCAATCCCGGGTAAAAACCTTGTCTGCAGTAGTGACAGTTCTGGAAATGCAGGAAACGAGCCTCTTCCTCTTTGGTGAGGGCACTAGGTCGAGGATTGGCGATGATGGCGGCGTATTTCAGAGCCTCTTCTTCGACTGACTTCATGAAATCTTCTACCGCATCAAGTCCGAAGTGTTAGTTCTCATTGACGATCTCTCCACCAGGAATGACGATGACGTACCCGTAGCTGATGGGCACGTGTTTGTGGATGGATGTTGTCGAACTGGTGGATGGACTGGGTAGAGACCCCGACACGGGCTGGAGCAAGCACTCGAAGTCGGCCTAGATGACCCAGTGGTGTTTGTTCTGCCGACTGAAGTGCTTGAACTCCAGGGTATTTGCGCCGGGTCCGGGGAACATTCTGAGCTAAGTTTGCGAAGAGTGATTTCTCTCGTGAAACCCGAGAAGCAATTGCGGCAGTAAAATTTCTTGTTTTATCCGACACCCGCTCGCTTGAAGAAGCCGTCGAAGTCCATGATGGTGCAGTAGTCAAAATTGGGGCTGGCATCATCGTCATCCTCAGCCAGAAACAGCAAGTCGGTCAGCAGACGACCGACCCCAGACTTGCAGACTCGGTAGGGTGAAGTCCGAATTCTGTGGTGAATGCGATCACGTTGATGGCGAGACCGCTGTTCTTGGCTTCAAACTCATCGATCTGATTCAGCCCCACCGGGTATTGAACCATCGAGTGGTCGAGGGTCTCCATTCACTGGGTGTAGTGCTGAGGATCCACGATGAAACTGCGATGAATCGCCGCCACGGAGTACAGGAAGCAGCGGTTATCCGTCCTGTTCTCCACGTTCACGAAGGGGTTGTACTTCCCCACCTTGATCTGGAGATCCGTCACGGCGTCGATGACCCAGCCGCTGCCCTTTTCCGCAAAGGCATCGATGGCGTGGTGAATCTTCTCGTAAGCTTGTTCGACCAACCAAGGGGCATTGTGGGTGGAGTGAGCATTGGCGTAAAGGCTCTAGAACCCGGCATTGAGGTCTTACACGGCTCTGGAAAACCTCATCGTCAGACAGAGTTGAAATTTACAGGAAATTAGGCTGGTCAGGCAGGCTAATAACAGTCGGGCGATGGCGGGTTTGGCTCAGGACATGAAGCGTACGGGAGCGAGGAGGAGAGAGGCATTGCCGTCGTCGCACGCAAAGTCCTTCGTGTAGCAACGGAAGCTACCCTCGAAGGCGTCTAAGCAGGTTGGCGGCTCCACGGAGCAGTTGTCGTACCCCGTCTCCTCACAGATGGAATGGAGCAGGACGTAACGGAAATCGTCTGATGGGTCTCCCTGTTGACGACATCCGGGAAGATAATCGATGAGATCCCATTGGTAGCAGAACTCTTCGCCACAAAATGCGCAGGTAAATGCTGTTTTTGCGGAGATTTTCTAATCTAGAAATAAGGATTGAAAACTAAATGTCTCTCTTCCCATTTATGTATGAAAAAAATTTCTACATGTTTTAAGAATGGATTGAATGAACTTACAAACACGATGGAAATATTTTCTCCATGTAAATTGGAAAGTTTGAGAGGCGGCGTAGCGATGCTCTCTCGACGAAATCCAAACTGAAAAGAGAGCGTGTGGGAAAAGGTATTAGCTTTATACTGGATCAACCGGAAATGACGTACTGCAGTGACATAATGCATGGTGGAACATTCTTGAACATTCTATTCGATCACGACATTTCTGGTTTAGGTGCGATTTCCGGTTGATGTATGTCATTTCCAGTTGTGACTCATCCCAGCAAGTCCAGGTTATCGACCCAACTGTTGAACTTATCGTCGTAACCCCGCCACTTAACCAGGTAACTGGTCTTTCCCCCGCCTTCCACGTCTTTAACACCTTCTGCACCAGAAACAGGTCCGGTACCCGCGTCTTTTGCAACTCCTGCTCGTAGAACCTGCCCTCGATACCCTCCCCACCGTAATCCCTTAAGGTGTACATGACTAGACTCTTGTTCCACCACGTATACCTCGTTCATCCAGTTCTGCTGGTAACCCTTATCAAATGTGTGTTTGGCACAAGATATTCTCACCTCGTCTCCGACTTTACATTTTACCAGCGGAACGATTCGACGCACGAACGGAATAGTAATACCCGCAACCGCGTCTTTCGCTCTAGCCCCGATTGTCCTGTGGACGAATCCGTTATACCAGCGTAGAAGTGGGGCAATCAGGTCGAGCCACGGGTAGCTGCGCTTACGCGTGAACTCGCGCCACATAGTCATCTTCAGGGTCCGGTTGAAGCGTTTGACCACGCTGGCCTTCGACTCGGAAAAGGTGCTGCAGTGCTTGATAACATACCGTTTCGTCAGGGCTGTGAACCGGGAATTTAAGAATTCCTTCCACTCTTCCGACTGCAGGTGTCTGTGTCTGGACGAGACCAGCATCTTCTCGAAGGTGGTCATAACGTCTCCCATATTCTTGGATTTGATGGGTTTCGCTCGGGCGAACTTACTATACTTGTGTCCCCCCGTTAACGCTCGAGTACGGGATCATTTCCACGAGATCGATTTGTTACAAGTCATTTGTTACAAGTTCTTGGACTAACTTATCCATTCCGCTTCTTTATTCATTTATATTTTTTATCGTTTCCCCATCCCCAACTTTACCTTAACTTGCATCGCACCGGCAACAACTGCAGCGGCCGCCTTCTCACCTAACCCTATGGTGTTCGACAGCAGTATCCTCAAGGCCTCGGAAGCCAGCTCTTCATCGGCTCGTTTTCAGTCTTCCAGAGCAGAGCTGGCGGCGTAGGCCAGGTCGTGTCGTTTACAAACTTTGTCTAGAGCGTTTATGCCGACGTGTACCCTAGCCAGTCTCTTGCCGAGTTTCGTAACGGGTTCTCAGTACCTGTACCCCGGGATATGGAGTTCTACCGGTAGTTTGTCGATGATCTTGTTAAACAGACCTGAACCTTCCTTGCCCCACTTCGAACCCTTCTGGAACTGGGCTTTCATGGTCCCACAGTCCGCTCCATTTGCCTTTAAGCAACAGGTGGTTGTTCGACGTCAATACGCGGTTGGAATCGAGGGTGTCGGTGTCTCGTTTTCACTTCAAGCAGTACTGTTTAAAATGCGTTTCAGGCCTTTATTAAACTGAATAATGAAAATCATCAATTACGACAACTTTGGCGAAACAGTTGGGAAGATCAAGACGCCTTGGAGTAAGCTCAGATTCCCCGATTTGCTGCAGTGTATCATCTGCGGTCCGGCCGGGTGCGGGAAGACGAACCTCGTCCTCAACCTCTTCTGCAATGAGGGCTGGTTAGAATACGACAGACTCTACGTGTGCTCCAAGGCCCTGTTTAAGACTAAGTACGAGCAGTTGAGGTGGGCCTTCGACGAGACCTGCCCGGAAGTCACGGTGTTCTCCCCGAATAACGAGGAGGTACTGCTACCCGAGGAACTTCTAGACCCCTGCAAGAAGACCGTATTCCTCTTCGATGACTGCATGATGGAGAAACAGGACAGGATGGAGAGGTACTTTGCCTATAGTCGACATGCCAACGTGGACGTCTTTTATCTGTGCCAGACATTCACCAGGATACCGTGGTCCGAGACAACACGAATGTCCTGATTCTCTTCAGGCATAACAACACCAATCTCAGGCATGTCTACAACAACCACGTCGGGTGTGACATGAGCTTCGCGGACTTGCGGGGAGTGTTGGAACTCCAACCTGCACGGATTTCTTACGATCGAAAAGACCAAACCCTTCAGAGAAGGAAGGTACAGACGCATGTTGGATTGAGTCTCTTACCCGATGTTTACGTCGACGTTGACAAGAACGTGAGTGTTTGGGTTGACGAGAATGCATATGTCTGGGTTGACGAGGACGTGCATCTTGGTTGACGAGGACACGTGTTTGGGTTGACGAGGATGAGCAATTTTTCCCTTCAATAAAAAACCATGGCAACTCAGCACCACCCGGAACCGTTCTCCAAACAGTTCGAGGCTTTAAAACAGTGCCTCAAGCAAAAATTCCTCGACGCGAAACTTGAAAGGGCCATTGAGTCGGAGCACCTGACGAAGACCCCATCTGAGAGCAAACCAAACTCCGAGCAATAGACAGCAAGGAGGCAGCCACTCAATGTCAACTCCAGATCAAAGAGGTGCTGGCAATCGAAGCTGGGCTATAGAAACAACACATACAGCACGGGAAAAAACTTTGGAACATTCAGAGGGCCTTGGAAGCCGCGACCGGCCTCGGCTATAAGAGGGAGGATGATGGAGGATATACGAAAGACTCGGAATCCGAGCTGGCTTTTAATGCCGGGCCGATGAGACGGTTATCCAGCTCTATGGGAGCACTAACCCCGCCTCGTTTAGGCAAATCGAAACCATGACGCCGAGTGCTCAAATGAGATACTTGGAGGAAGATACTTCTTTACTCGACTCCATGCAACTAGGACCACTAGCTGCCGAGTATCTGAGCATGTTCGCTACTAGGGAGACGGTCACCGACCCCACTTTTGGTATAAGGTACGACCCGGAAACTAAACGGTACAAGATAGATTCCGCAGACGTGGACTTATAAGGGGACGACGTGGTAGTGGGAGGGAAAAAGTACAGGGGCACGACGAGTTGTAGCAATTGATCATGCTCAAGAACCCCCGTAAACCGACCGACGATCACCCGAGTTTGTTGGATTATCACGATATTCTCAGGAGAAGCAGCGCGGTCTGCATAGACCATGATCCCGAGTCTAAGAGACTAAAATTGAGCGCCGGTTACAAGTTCGCGACCTTCATTAAACCGGTGTTTGGCAAGGAGAAGGTGCCCCAGCAACCGATTCGACAAGGGGAAGGATACACAACGCATGTTAAGTCCGTTAAGCAGCCGATTCGACGTGGGGAAGGATACCGGTTTTGCAAAGACCTGAACGATCTGTGAGAAAGACTGAAACTAATCAGGGCTTCTAGACATGCTGGGAACAACGCGCTAGACTAGGAAATAGTGCACATTTACGCGGAGATGAAAGCTAACGGTTTTTTATCGTATGCCGAGCACGGCAAGTTGATCGAAGAGTTTGGGATATGTTAGGAAAAAATAACCAATAAAGGGCTAAAGAGCGATTTTAAATTCCCAAGACCATTTGAGACACTTTCGTTTCGTGCGACGTTTGGGGAACGATGCCTTCCTCGTACATAGTTCTTTCCTCAAAAACCACGTATTTCACCACCAAGTTTTCGACTCCTCTACTCCTCGCGGACAACGCAGAGCGATGGGAGATTGCCCTCGTCAACTTGGAAATGTACAACTCCATTCCGAACATGAAAGCTTTCGACTCGGGCACGTTTAGGTACAGCCACAACAACGGCAGGCAGTGGACGAAACTCATCATCCCGGAAGGTTTCTACGGATTGGAAGCGATAGAAAAATATGTCTATGGGGAGCTAAAGAAGTGTCAGCACTGGGATGTCCCGAACGATGCTTCATACATCTGAAACATCAGCAACCCCAATAATCTGAAATGTGAGCTGCATATCACGGACAAACAATACAAGGTATATTTCTCCGCTGAATACCCGACAACCGTGGGGAAGTTATTCGGATTAGAACCCGAAGTGTACGTACACGGTATCAGTATCGTAAAGAACACGGCCAACGTCCTCGACGCCAATTCCGTCTTGGTACACTATGATCTGGTAGGCAATTCTAACATGAACGGGTCGAGGCAACCGACACTATACTCGTTCTTTCCGAACTGCGCACCGGAATACAAGATAGTGTAATCTCCTCACAATTTGTTCTATTAACCTGTAACCAGCAACGCCATTCACTCGATCAGAATGTGGCTGACCGACCAGGATGATAGTCCACTTAATTTGAGGGGAGATACCGTGACCGTCAGACTGCACTTGAGGAAGCAGCAGATGGAATTTTTTTCGCGTGTAAAAGGGTATCCGTTAAAAGTAAGACTTCAAACCCAACAAACCATCCCCCACACAACAACCCCCACAATCTACCGAATACCGAGCTAAACGTCGGCAAGTCCTGCCTCCATCGAACGCGGCTTATCTCGATAGCCTCATCTCCAACACCAAATGCAGACCGTAGAAGGATACCTAAACGTCCAGGAGCCTTTTACCCTGGACGAGTCTGTGGTGGAGTATAATTACCATGACTACACCCCGATAGTCAGGACGAACTTGAACAGCGTGAACTCGGAACTTAGAATAGTGGTTCAGAACCAGGATCTCTTTACCCATTCCCACTGGAGTTACCTGTACGTGAAGGGTGCCCTGGTAAAAGTGAGCGACACGTCTGCTTATGCGGCCACCGACAAGATAGCTCTCGTGAACTACGCGATAGCCTACCTGTTCTCGAACATCAAGTACGAGATAGGGGACAAGACCGTAGATGAGATCAATCACCCGAGGTTTGCCAGCATCATTAATGGGATCGTCTCCTACAGCCCGCAAGACCAGGCCCACGTAGCAAATAAGGGAAGGTTCCTGGACGGCGCCAGTGCCAGTACGGCTGACAATGGAACGAATACCGTCTTCGAACACAAGAGAGACGTCCTTCGCTTATGCCACCCCCCTCTCCCATCTCCTGGGATTCTTCGAAAAGCTATTACACAAAAGCTATTTACGGGTCTCAGCATAGGTGATCCTAATGCAGGCTGCGGACACGAATGCCATTTTCCGAGACACCGCAGTAGTCCCGGGAGAGATAGTCCTAGAGCAAGTGTCCTGGCACCTTCCCCACGTAACCCGTTCGGACGCGCAGAAGAATAAGCTGTATGCACTAGTAGATTCCGGAATCACGGTACCCATGACTTTCAGACACTGGTACTTGGACATGCTAGATTTACCCACCACGACTAGCTGTACTTGAAGGTTGATCTCGACGAGTTCTATCAAGAAGACGAGATACATAATAATCGGGTTCCAGACTGCGAGGGAAACGGATCAGAAGAAAAATCCGGCCGTCTTCGACCACTACAGTTCACGGACGCGCACGTAACTCTGAAGTCGGAGCGATATCCCTTTCTCTACATGAATGTGGATTTTTCCAGCGGGAACATCTCGAACGTGTATCAAGACTTGCTCAACTTTAGGAAGCAGTTTTACGGGGAGCCGGTAACGGGCCCGGCTTTCGATGTTTTGACTTTCGGTATGATCTTCCCCTGATCTGCTTATACTGCTCGAAACAGAACGAGGGGCTTAAATCGAGCGTGATCGACGTGACTCTGAAGTTTAAATTCGGAGCTCAAGTACCAGGCAACACTCGATGCTATGCCTTGGGTATCAGTGACCGGCTCATGACCGTCAAATTGGACAGGAGCAAATTTGAAATCGTGACGTGAGGTGGGGAGAAAAAGATAAATAAAAAGTACATTAATTATGTATTCCCCAATCCCCCTTCAGTTGTCGGTTTCCCAGAAGCGGGGCATGCTTCGACAACTCAAGGCCGGAAAAACACCAAGCATTCGTCTGTCCAACTCCCAGTTGAAGAAGAAGACCAATTATCTTAAGCAGTCACCAAAACGCAGCCGTCGAGAATTCGAAAGACTCGAGCTGCAGGCTGGGGATTGAATCTTAAATTCTCGCGCACCCAAGTTCGGAAAGGGGGATTTCTTCCCCTGCTGCTCCCAATCCTCGCTGCCCTCGAGGCAGTAGGAGGCGGAGCGGCAGGAATAGCCAAGGCCATCAACGACACCAAGGCCAACTCGAGACAGCTCGAAGAAATAAAGCGGCACAATGCCAAGATGGAAGCCCTAGCTACTTCAAAAACGGGTGGTGGACTGGGAAGAAAAAAGGTCCCGTGGTGTGGTCGCAGACATTATCTGAAGCCGGGGTTCCGTGAACAGGGCCTTAACGAACTTGGACCTCGTCGGATACGCTAAAACGTAGGGGATCAGCACATTAGGAGGAGTTTATTCGAAAGACCTGCTGCCCGCGCGTCCCAGAGCATCCAAATGCGCTATACTGAACCTGCAGGACTCGAGAAACAGGGATGAAACTCACTGAACCGCGTATTACCTAAAGGAGGTTCGTGCACCCTGTACTTCGATTCGTTCGGCTTAAACCCACCTACAGAACTCTACAGTTACCTCGGAAACAGGAAAATCGTCTGGAACCCGAAGAGGATACAAGCGGGCGACGAGGTATTGTGTGGGGCAATATTGCTTCGCCATACTGTATTATTTTAATGAAGGGTATACGAATCTGTTCGAGGTGGTGGAGAGGCTCGGTACCTGATGATATGGGGGAAACCGAAAAAAACGGACTCGGCGGCAGCCTAGTGATGGTGCGAGAAAATGAGCTTGGAGACAGGCATCTGATGGAGTCACCAAGGTCTGGGGTTTGAGGGAGACCAAATTCCGAACCAATTTGCTCTAGGGCCTACCATTCCCGAGTTACGGTCAGTCGAGTCGAAACGTGGAGATGAACCAACTTCCCAAAAATAACGGTACTTAAGTTCTGGGGAGGGCCACATGTAGGGTACAGCCTATGGAACCCACATCTCGAACAGTTTTGTTCTAGCACCAATGGTTCCCGAGTTATCAGGGTGGGCCAACCTTCCACGCGTAGGCCACGGCCCGGGAAGCTAAATCCCGATCGATTTTGCACTAGGACCAACGGCCATTCGAGTCGAAACATGGGGATGCAGGGATGCTAAATCCCAAACCGTTTTGCTCTAGGACCGACGGTTTCCGAGGTATTGGGGGTGGGCCAACTGCGGAACTCGAATTTTGGGTGGGCCACACGTAGGGTACAGCATGGAGATGTCAAGTCCCGAACCATTTCGCTCTAGGACTGACGGTTCCCGAGTTGTCGGGGTGTGCCAACTGCGGAACTCGAATTTTTGGTGGGCCACACGTAGGGTACAGCCTGGGGATGCCACATCCCGAACCGTTTTGCTCTAGGACCGATGGTTCCCAAGTTATCAGGGTGGGCCAACTCCCCAAAATTTGAGTACCGGTATTTTGGGTGGGGCTTCAGTTAGCTGCGACCCCGTGTGGGGTTCCTGTAAGGGTGGCCAAATTTCGATTCGTTTTGCTCTAGGACCAGCGGTTCCCGAGTTATGGCCATTTTAAATAATTTCGGAAATTAAAACCGAAACGAGGGCCATCTTAGGAAAATGCCACTATTTCCGGTTCTATTCTTCAATATGCAGGCACTTACGGTTCCTTTAAACACAGGAAGTGACGTCATTTAAAATGGTGGACCGGAAGTGACGTCAAGACCTTCCAAATTGATGGTAATCTTCCAAGATGGAGGCACTTATGGTTTACATGGGGGCGGCCATCTTGGTGTCCCTGTCCTACCCCTGGGCGAAAATAGTAGTATCATACTACTGTTATTAAACTCGATGTAAGGTTTCAGCTAAGGCGCCAGCTTAAAACTGGTTGCTCTGTGTATTTTCTTGTGGACCATGCCGAGAGAAAGATAGTATTTCAAATTCCTGTATTGCACCACATACTTTGTCCTTGAGAAATGGTTAGTGGTTAGCTTTAGGCCTTTGCAATATGTTAACTGCAAGTCCTCGATTGCCCGATGGTTGAAAGGAGAAAGTACAGACTTTGTGATTTTCATGTGCTCCGGTGCTAATGGGAAATAATTATGAGATGCATGAAGCATCTCCGGGTATTCCAAGTCTACTTCTAATATCAACTTCGTATCACTCTCGTCTCCATAATTATCGAGATTTATATCCTTAAGTCGGTCTTCCGGCACCCATTCTTACTCTCCGGGGTCGGTAGATACTTGCCCATTACACAACCATACAAGTTGTTAAAGTCCAAAAATATGATGTTAGAATTCTTTTTATCAGGTTCGAAGGTAGATGATATATACGGATTGTTGGCTTTAGCGTATCTTCTAGCTATAAACGAGACACCGCCTCTTATACCCTTTTCCACCATAAGATGCATGTCAAGATTAGTGAAGGGATACAAAGACACTCCCATCCTCTTGAGCGCCACGTCCCACGATAGGGAGGGTGTAGAAATGTAATGGGAGGGGTCCAATCCGTAACTAGTCAAACTCGTCACGCTATAGTTTTCAAAGATATCGGCTAAAAGCCCAACGTCCGTCCACAAATACAGATCGTGGTAATCTCTAAACGTTTTGCATTTGCCTAAATCCCATATCTTCAACACGTGTTCGTAAGATTTGGAGCAGATTCCTCCTTTTAACAACGAGGTAAATGCTGACATGGGAAGTAAACACTCTTCCTGAAACACTGCTACGTTTGTCAGGTATTCGTACGGAAACACCACTTTTTGCCTAAGGCCTCGTACGAGTTCCATCGATTCACTTTCAAAAAGCTTGTCTATTATGTTAAAGCGCTTTAAGTTCGAAGCTAAAGTTTCCAATGATGCCTCATGAATGCTAGACTAACGATGAAAGTGAAACCACCCAATGTCAAGTTGCTAATTCTTTCCTTGTTTTTGCTAAGATCCTCACATTTTGTAGAGCATTAAAATATTTGAACGAATTCAAAGCCTTCACGACAAAATGACAGTCGTATTTTTCGAAATTAAGCATAACAATCGCTATGTTTTTGTTCAAAGTGTAAGCGAAGTTACACTTGCTGTGCGGGGCACCTCTTTATTTACCGGTGATGTGGTCGTGGTCTCTTACTTTCATAAACCCGTTATACTTTGCTTGGGGTGGGGTAAATGCACCATGTTTGCAAAGATGGCACACCGCAGCTGTTTTGTAGAGCAACCACTGTTCCTTGGTTAAACGTTTCATCCTTTGCTTGCGGGAATCCACGTAAGCCACGATTTTTTCTGCTCCTCTAATATAGATTCGAAGAAAACCTTCACGCAGTATACTCCTCTGTACAACTTTTTGGAAAATATTCCGCCTAGACGGTCCCCAATCACATAGGCAAAACTGCAAGCTTGGTGTATGTGACTAACTCTGGTCAGTACAGAATGTGACTAAATGTATGTTTTGTTTCCATCACAACTGGTGACTGGATGGAGAACCGCTTCAAAGGCCACATAGGCTATGTACAACCTTGTAAGTTCGTTCTTAAAATTCTTAAACTGGATAACGTCATGGTCTCCAGTCTTTTGAAATAGAACACCCTTGCAAGAAGGAAGGTGGTTGTTTTCATACCTGAAACGAGTTGGAAAACCATGTAGGCAATGTCTGCAAAAAATACTTCACGCGCTTTTGGGGGTTGAAACACGTGATGAATTTGTTGAAGTCTTTTATCGTCACATAGTGGCCGTTTAGAAGAAGCAAGTCGACGTGATATTTACTTTCAACTAAGGGACTCACACGATAAATGCAAGGGTCATCTTCCTCGAAACCCAAAAACAGATACCGAAATGTTGTTGGCTTTTTCGAATGCCGTAATTTTGGATAAATGAACGAAGTATTTATGGAACATGCTAACAACTAACTCATGCGCATGAGGGCTGTAATGTTTTGTATCCCAATCGTGTTGCGAAGATGCGACAGGGTGTATACTAGACAACACAGACCACACAAAACATCTATCATCCTTACTACGCACGTTGACCAGTATATTGGGGCCAATTTTCAGACTGTCGGGAAGTGGCACATACCCTTTCAGACTGTCGGGAAGTGGCACATACACTTTTCCGGCAAATGGCCTATAGATTCCAACACATAGTTCGGTACAAATGCAGTGCTTGAAAACCCATCCACTTCCTTCTACGGCAAACCGTTCAACACTATTCAGAATCTTGTTTAACATTTCGGAGAGAACCTACTTGCTTCCCACTCTGGTCAGGTTGGAATTGAAAATAAGCTTTAATAGTTCCCGTATTATCCGTCGGTTTTTCAAAGATAATGCATAATCTGATTTGAGCTTTTATGTTTACCATAAGACATTGACATTGCTCTAAAAGATTCCAATATTTATCGTCGTACAGTTCCAACAAAATCAAGAGTTCGTAGTGCATTTCATCCCACGTAAAATCCCACTTAAAAATCAAGAAACAATTGTTGAAAACATCATGCACGAGATGAAAACCTCCTTAATCCAAAATGAATGGTCTCACTTAGGGTTCGGTATCATCGGTTACTTCCGTCTTGTCTTTCAAATCGTAAATCATGTAGGACAAAGCCCAGTCGATTCTGGTATCCTCTATCATAGGCACCAATAGAGATCTAACGTTGTACACTACCAGGTTGAAATATGCCGGTATTTGAGAAACTATTCCTTTCCTCAACTTAGGTTTCAGTTTAGGAAGAGATAATTTAAGTCTCCTTCTTGAAGACTCTCCAATTTCCTTTCTACATCGTTTTACAGCCCCGCCACACTTGTGCCGTTTATAAGCGACACCGTCTAAGTAAGTCTCACCGCACGATTTGCAGGTTACGTTACATTCTTCTTGACGTCTTTCTTGCCTTCTTTTATTTCTCCTGTCCTCGAACGTCTTCTCGCAATACTGGCACGGGAAAATCTCAATGTACGGCATTGGAAGATCATGATTTTCTTCTTCTTCATCGATCATCGTTGGTCCTTTTTTTTATCTTTGGATGTCAAAACCGTCTCTTCATTCATCGGAAGAGACGAATGAAAAATTCTAGTAGCTCGTTCCAAATCGGAAAAACACTTCCAATAGGCTTCGCAGTAATATATACCAGCAAACTTGATTTTTTTTCGGGCGTAATCATTTTTCCATCGCATCGGTCGTAGTGCACCAAGAAATCATCATAGGAAGAAACAAGTCCTTCACAATCGAGAAAGTTTACCACGCAAGGCTTCTGCAAATGATTTTCCACCTCTTCCCACGATAAACACTCAACCTTGCATTTCTTGCACTGGAAACTCGAAACCACATCGTACTTGGCAGCCATGGCTGATATAAAGATCTACGGAATTGTCTGCGCCTTTTATACCTGCCGCTCGTCCCAGGGGTTTGTATCAAATACCCCATGTGCTACAAAGTTAAATTATTGTATCCCCTCCAACACCCCCGTAAAAAAAATATGACAAAACTAGCCACACCTATGTAGAGAAAAAAACTACAAACAAAATACTCAAATATGACTACGGTACAAAATGACAAAAATGACAAAGTTTTCTGACAAGGCAATGTTGTGAGATCTTCCAATTCGTCTTTTTCACGCTGCGGTGCAATCGAGAAGCTTTTTACAACAGTCCCTGATCCCAGTCCAACCGTGCAGTTGTTAATTCGTCAAAATGAACTGTTCAAAAGGGACTGTTTTTCTCTTTTTTCCCAACTGAAAGGTTACATATGGGTACGAAAGGGTACATAAGGTATAAAACGGTACAAAAGGGAACAAAATATACAAATCAGTGCTTCGGTAACAAAAGAAACCAAAGGGCACAAATGGTACAAAGGGTTCGATAGAGTACAAAAGCGTACATTAGGGTATACAAGAGAACGAAAGGGTACACAAGGGTATGAAAGGGTACATACAGATACGGAAGGATACAAATGGATATGTAGGGTACGAAAGTGTACAAAAGAGAACATCAGGATACATGCAGGTACGAAAAGTACATAATGAAACGTTAGGGTGCTTAAGGGTATGAAGGGTTCAAAGACATACAAAAGGCTAAAAAGGAAAAATAGAGCGCGGAAGTGTACAAAGAGTATATTAGGATAAGAATAAGAAAGGGTACATAAGGGAACGTTAGGGTACATAAAGGAACGTTAGGGTACAAAAGCGTATAAAAGAGTACCTTCCGAAAAGGTGGATTAGGGAATATTAGAGTACATTAGGGTACGAAAGATTACAAAAAGATAGAAAGGGTACAAAAGGACGCACAGGCTGCAAAAGCGTACAAAAGGGTACATTAGGGTATGTAAGGGTACGAAAGGGTACACAAGAGTAAAAAATAACACATAAAGGTACAACAATGTATGTAAGGGTGCATAGGGTAAAAAAGAGAACTTGACGTAAACAGGAGTAAGTAAGGGCAATAGTTATTTAACGGAAAAAGGTATTGGTTGGCAAATGTAGGAACCAAGGTTCCACAGATAAGTTTTCTTTAAGGGTTTCATTGTCATTACTTGGTCAAATCAGTTCCAAACAAACGATAAATAACCCAATAGCACCAACATTGTTGACTGACAAGATTGTAGGTAGGCTAAGTTCCATTATGATATTTATTCATTTCTGTTATTTTACTCCAAAAATTGTGGTATGACGTTAGGACTCAGCACGAAGCTAAGCCTAATGCAGACAAACATCAGTTCGTACATAAAATTATGTGCCAGGTTCGATTATATAAAGAACATAAACACAGAATAATACAGATTTAAAACAAACGCATTACATTGTGAAAGCAACACTATAGCATTCCATGTATTTATCATTTAATTTTCCTACTGCTTCTTTACTGCAGGATCTCACCTTTACTTTGGAAGGGCTGCTCCTTTGTTCACAGTTATACCAGAAGGAAAACTAAATAAGGGAAGCTGCAAAAATGACTACAATACTGTAAGTTAGTTTTCCAACTTCTGACACTGTGTAAACACTAAAAATCCCTTGAAGTGAGCTGCAAACGCAGTAGATTAATTTATAATTAGAAAACAAAACAAACTCCTTTGATGCTTAAGGTAAGGTTTAACAGATCCGAACTCAAAACAGCAAAGGAACACAAATAAACTTTCGTGTAAGGTTTCAGATACTGCAGTGTTGCTGTACTGTTTAGTCCACGTGAAACCCTACTGCTGTATTCAATATTTTTACCATTTCTACTTTTACACACTATAGATCAGCTTATGATTGGTGCTTCCTACTAGACTAAACGACATTGCTGGAAAATGTTTAAAAACTAATCGTCTTAGTGTGTTCAGCACAGGATGCCGTGCAGGTAATTCAGGATTCAAATGAGTCCTTGAAAACCTGGAAATGTCTGGAAAGTAATAATGAAAAATATATGCCTTGCAAAGTGCTTGAAAATCTTGAAAAATGATATATGTATCATCAGTAGGGTGATTAATGAAAAGTAGACGACATGACTGAAAACACTGACAAAATTTAGCCAAGAATGTAGTCGAGTGTGTAGCCTTACATTATTCTTCGTTTATTGGGCACAAAAAGTTCTGAAATTTGGGCTCTGGCTTTAAATGTATTTACGTCTATATTGGTTTGATACACCAGTAAGGTTTCACGTGGACTAAAAAGTACAGCAACAGTGCAGTATTTGAAACCTTGCAGAAGAGTTTACTTGTGTTCCTTTGCTGTTTTGAGTTCGGATCAGTTCAACCTTACATTAAGCATCAAACAGTGTTCGTTTTTCTTTCTAATGTGCTACTTTGGTGTATCATGCAGTTAAGATTAGCTTGTTTTAATGTTTTGTATCTTCATCAGTTACGGTTTGCACAAACCAATATGGAAACAAGCACTTAATCTTCAGTCTACGTCTTGTAGCTGGTGTTTGCTGATTAGGATTGTTGCAGAATAACAATGTTTAAAACAATGTAAAACAATCAATCTGGTCGTTTTTATCTCTCTAACTCCTGAACCACAACACCAATAGAAAAGGCCTTATGGAAATGGCACATCAATAGAGCAATATCTGTAACATGAGCTAAGAACCAGTTTCATAGGATAAAGTTAAATCTGTAGTGAGCATTTGTAGGTCACTACGAAAAAACGCATACTAACTAAGATGTTACAGTTGACGTGTCAGAGGTCCGTAGACATCTTGGGTGTCATTAGAAATAAAAGTTCAAACGCATTTAAGGACAATTTATGCGACTTGGTTTAATAACATGGTGTTTTGGGATGACACAGTTCGAATAGCAATGTTGCGTTGCAAAACAACAGTTAGGCCCATGGGGAATTAAAGGTGCTGAGCTCAAAGCACAACTCTTAAGATCCTTGGGAGTATCAGACTCTTACGGACTAATAGTTTGATATCACATGATAGGGCCAAATACAGGTTACTTAGGGGTGATGAATTAAACCGCTACCAAACAAACATGCTTGTCTAACGGAGCTTCCAAGTCAAGACATCTTAAAATTTTTCCTCAGCTTCTTCGCACGGAGCATCCAAAGAAGAACGACCTTACGTTACAATGCATAGAGACAAAAAGGTATCAACCGCTTCTCAAAGCCATTATTATAAATTACCAGATAAAACTTCAGCCATCGTGAAACCTTTTCTTTTGTCAGGAGTGCATAAACCATTCCCACATTTCCCCCTTGAGAGTAAACGAGAGTGCAAATTTGAACAACTTAAGGCTTGTCTTAGCCTAAACTACAGTTTGACAGAACAACAGTCTTCTTCAAGTGTAAAAACCAACACAAACTGGAAATCGGCAAACTATACTAGGCCCTCCAAAGGAGGCAAGCAATGTCTCCAGGCGGCCGGGAACACCCTGCCGGTGCTTACAAATACGCTTCCACATTTTAAAAAGCTCGAATAGAAGCAGAATGGCCATCGTAAGTCTTGACGCAGTAGTTGTAAGCAGCGGCTAGTGACAATAAAAATTTTAACGTCTGGGTCTTTACAACTGGACTTCGCTGTCCAAGTAGTCAATACCAGGATGCTGATTACAACCACATGCAACTAATCTTGCCTTAAACTTTTGCAATGACCCATCGGAATTAAATATCCTAGTAAAAACCCATTTAGAATGTATTATCTTTTGAACGTATTTTTGGATGTTCCGTGTCTAGCAGCTGTGGAAGAAATATTAAGATGTCTTGACTTGGAAGAACCGTTAGACGAGCATGTTTTTTTTTGGGGGGGAGCGGTTTAATTCATCATCATGTAAATAACTAGTATTTGGCCCTACCATGTGATAGTGAATTGTTAGTCCATAAGAGTGTAATACTCCCAAGGATTGTAAGAGCTGAGCTCTTGGGAGTATCAGACTTGCTATTCGAGAGTTCCAACGTTGCAATTCGGACTCTCTCATCCCCCCAAAAATGTATTAAACAAGTTGCATCACTCGTCATTAAATGGGTGTGAACTTTTCTTTCTAATGACACCCAAGATTCCTACAGACCTCTCGCACGTGAACTATAACATCTTAGTACGTGTTTTTCTTTAGTGGCGGACGTAGCGTGACAATTTTGGTAGCAGATCCGAAAATGAATCACAATTTGGCTATACCCATCACCAGTGATCTTAAATTGTCTGTACATTGTGCCTCCATTGCATCAAAAGCATACAGAAAAGCTGATCTTATACATAAGTGCTTTAAAGTTAGTTTAGCAAGTTCCGTTGTTAATGCATATAAGACATATGTTAGACCGGTTTTTAAGTTTGGTGCTGAGGTTTGGAATCCACACCTAAAAAAAGATATTAGAAAACCAGAAAGTGGTTAAAAGAAAATTTACAAAGTATTTGCCTGGCTGTATTGGGCTATCTTACTTTGAACGTTTAGTTAAACTCATTCTGGAGTCCCTTGAATTTCGTAGGCATTTCATTGATTTATGTGCCTGCTATAAGTTGATTCGGACTAATATTTAGCAGGGCGAAAGACTTCCCTTGATTGAGGTTCACTCTGGTTGCATCCAAGGGCACACTTGGCATTTTGACTGGAAAAGTGCCAGATGTAATTGCAGGTACTATTACTTTATATTACTCGTGGGGCATGTGTAGAATACTTTGCCTCACGAAGTGGTCGCCTCTTCTTGCATTGTAACATTTAGTAAGAGACTCGAATTGCACCTAAACGATAAAACGTTTTATTATTCTTGATTGAAGTGTCCTTACTCACGAATCACGAATGTATTTCTGTATTTTACCATTTATGTGTGGTATGCATGTAAGTGATACCAACAGATATTCTGTGTAATTTACTTTCCTTGTTGTGGGGATAAAACGAATTATTATTATTATTATTATTATTATTATTATTAATAGATGCATTAAACAACATTAACAATAATATAACTAGAGCATTAAATGAAGGTAAATACATTGGTGCTATTCTAATCGATTTAAAAAAGCATTTGACACTGTTCATAAAAATATTTAAAATATTAAATTACACAGATCTGGAGTTACAGGAAATATGTTAAATATAATTATGAATAATTATCTTACTGATATGAAAAACTGTGTTAGGATTCACAATAAACTGATGAATAGAAAAGGTGAATTTTATTGTTCCATAAGGCTCAATCTTAGGACCTTTGCTCTTTCCAATACACATTAAAGATATACAAGAATTGAAATTGAATACCTACATTACTTTATAGGCAGATGATGTAATCATGATCTCAATAAATAATAATGCTGAAAATATGACCAGGAACCTCCAAATTGACTTCAATCAAATAAACGATTATTTTTATGAAAATGATTTATACATCAGTACTTCGAAAATCTTCTGTCTTGTTATAACATCATCACAGATGAGGTTAGAAAATATAGCTATCATACACCATACTATGGGATGTACTCGAATAAACTGTAAATATAATAACTTGGGAATACTGACTGAAATAAAATACTTAGGGGTACTGATTGACAAAAACTGGAAATTTTATAATCATATTGAAGGATTTATAACCAAAATATGAAGAATGACACCTTTGGTCTACAAAATTAGAGAATTTTTAAACATACACAACAAACGAAATATATATGAAGCTCTTATATTATCGCAAATCAGGTATGCAATTACAATATGCTACAACAACCGATGGACTTTTGAAAAGGTTGCAAACAAATTTAAATAAAGCTGCAAAAGTGCTGTTTTCTACTAATAAAGAAACAAAAAAAGAGTGGACATTTTTCAGAATAATAAATTAATGACAATTAAAAACAATTTACAGTATACTGCATTAGCACATAATTATTACAAGAAAGAATGGAAGATATTAATTGATAGAGAAACAAAAATAAATTGCCCTTGGCTAAAAGTACCAAAATATAGGAACTCTTATGGAAAAAGAGGATTAAATTATTTAGTACCATACTTTTTTAACAAATTGCCAGACGACCTAAGAAATTTAACAATTAATAATATTAAAAAGAAAATGTGAGATTATATTCTTCAGAATTAACTGTATTTAATCTTATTACAGATGAATTAATGAATTTTAAAGTTAAAATAAATCTTATGTTTGAAAATACTTAGTGTTACGATATTTACTTTACGATGATACTCAACAGAACGATGTTATTTAAACTAACATGAAGGATAATGTGAAAATTGTTTTGCAATTTTGGCTGTTGATGTAATTTTATACACACTAATGATATTTTTACTGAATTGTAATAATTTGAATTTGTAAATTTTCCACATAGAAATACTTATGTATTTCGTGCAGTGGAACAACAATAAAGATTATCATTATTATTAATAAATATATCATCGACGAAAAGGGAAAAGAAAAATATACTTTCAGACTGAATAACGAAAATATTATAAAATACCTAAACAGTTAAAATTGTACTAAATTAAAAAAGTTAACAGATCCAAATGATATTTATAATGAAATCAAAAACACCATAAAAGACATATACAATAGAAACAAAATATACTACAAAATTACAACAAATAAGAAAGTAATGAAGCATGAATGGATGACAAAAGATCTATTAAATCTCATAAACAATAAAAATAAACTCTGGTAAAAAATCAGTAAAAGTAAGAAAATAAACAAAGAAAGGAACATTGATTACTAAAATGCGAAAATAGAAGTAAGAAAAAAAAAGAAACTAAACAGCAGTACTACTGTAAATATATAAAAGAAAACGAAAAAGACGGCAGTAAAATATGGAATTTAATAAACAACATGGCAGGTAAAAAGTTAAAGAAAATTACATTGATAAGAATATAAAAAGAACTTTCAAAAATACTGAAACTAAACAATTGAGTGAAAATTTTATGTCGAACTTTAATAATCAAGTACCACTGTTAAAAAGGAAATTTAAAAGTAATAGCCAATTAAAAAAAAGTCTACATGTGTAAAAACGATTATAAGCACTATAAAAATAACAACACCAAGTGATCAAGAAATTGAAGAAATACTAAACAAAATAAAGATTAAAAAGTCGACAGGACAGGATGGAATCCTAATGGAACATTTAGCAGAAAGTAAAAAAACAAGCTCTTTTGTAAGCATATTAATTAAATTATAATTGACAAAGAAATTGACAAAGAAATTGACAGAGAAATTGAAGTTTCAGGTAATCAGACTATTATTCAAAAAAAGGAAATAAACTTGATCTCAAGAATTATAGACCAATAGCGCTACTACCAGTAATAAATAAAATTGTCGAAAAATGCTTTGAAAACAAATTACAAAATTTCCTGCAGAGATACGATATTTTATATGATAAACAATTCGGCTACCAGACAGGAAAAAGTACACTTAATGCACTACAATCAATTAATAATAATTTCAACAGAGCATTAAATGAAGGCAAATGAATCGGAACAATACTCATAGATTTACAAAAAGCTTTTGATACATTAGAACATACAAACTGATATCGAAACTTTATGACAACGGTATTAGAGGAAAATTCTTAAATATTATGTTAAACTATCTTACTAATTGAAAAGCAAGCGTAAATATTGATCAAACTTACAGCACTTGGTATAATGTCAATGGTGTCCCTCAAAGATCAATTTTGGGACCAATCCTTTTTTAATATTTATCAATAACATACAAAATGAAACTTGGACTACTTATATTACTATGTACGCAGATGACATTTTCATACTTTCAATTAACATTGAAAAAGCAAAAATGATTGAAAACCTTCAGCATGATTTTAACAAGATAAATAATTTTTTTAGAGAGAACGATCTGTACACAAGTGAAGAGAAAACAAATTTCATGCCAATACATACTTCACATATGGAGCATGTGTTAAAGACATTGTTTTACATAGTAACCAATGAAAAATTGATGGAAATTGAAACTGTAAAAAATGAAACAAGTCACTGAAGCAAAATATCTTGGTATGATTCTTGATAAAAATTGGGAATTTTATCAGCCTATTGAAGGTCTAATAAATAGATTGAGGAAAATACTACCATTTCTTTATAGAATTAAAGACCTCATAACCTGGAATACAAAATTAATGATCAATGAAGCATGGATTGCATCAATGTTACGATACTCGGTCACCATTTATTGTAGTACCTCTAGAGGATTAATAGACAGATTACAAAAAGTTTGCAACAAAATAATTAAAACGCTCTTCAACACATATTATAAAAGAAGTACTTAAGATCTTTTTAAAACGTATAAAATCTTAAATATAAAACAGATGTTCGTCTATGACGTGATTAAACTTAATTACTTTAAAAATACATATAAAGTTCCGTACGAAAGGGCAACAACGCAAAAAAAATTGGCTTAGAATGCCTTCGTGGAGAAGTTCATACGGTAAGAGAGGTGACAATTTTTTAATACCATTTGCTTTTAACCTGTTACCAAAACACCTTAGAAACCTAAGGCACATTACTCAAGTGAAACAAGAAATTAAACTTTGCACTATCAACAACATCAATATTCTTGAATTTAATCTATAGAAAAACACTTTCTTATGAATTGATATAGCAAGTATAACAGGTAAATCAGGTAAAATAATAAATATATATTTACAAAAAAGGCATGAAATATTCTTAAGTAGTTACTGTATGCTAATTATTTTTTTAATATTTTTTAGTTCTTATATTGGAAAATGTATAGGTTTTGTGTAATATATACAGACGTACTTCAACTGTTATTTAACTATCCACAACAAAAACCCATACAAACTCACTGAGTTTCGGGTTATTATGTCATCTAAGAGAATATCACTGACTATACTGTACTGTATTAATAAATTATTATTAGTATTATTACTATTATTATTTAAATCTCTTAGGTTTAAATTGTCCGATAAACTCACCAACAAGGGAAGAAGTTTCTTCAAAAAATGGAAAAAAATGTTTGCAGACATCATGTTTAGATCACATACACGTAAAAAGTAAAAATTGTAAATCAAGAGGTGGCGTCCTAACTGAAAAAAATTGCTGATCACTATTGGACAATGTGCTGGATATGGAACCAAAAATGTAAAAAAAAAGAAAACAAACAATTAACAATGAAGTTTAAGATGAATTCTTTCTTAGGATGAACAATGACAAAATTGAAAAAAGAATTAAATAAAACCAATTGGAATCTCTTGAAAAAATGTATAATGAAATTGTAACAAATTTTCACAACAATTATTTAAAAAATACGAGAAAACAAAAAAGAAAATTTAATAAAAATGCTAAAAAAAAAACAAAATAGCAAAGAATGGATCACAGAAGAATTAGTGGAGTGCATAAATAGAAAAACCGAATGTGGAATGAATTAAAATCTTCAGGATTAAAAAATGAAGATCTACTTGGAAAATACAAAAGGGAAAAAAATTTATACACAAGAAAATTAAAGAATGTAAAAAACAATTCTTTCAAAATAAGATAAATATTCTACAAAAAACTAAAAAAATCAATATGGGAAGTTGTTGATGCATTATCAGAAAAAAATAATAAAAAACAAATCGATGAGGAAATTATAAAAGCATTTAATGGCGAATGTTTGGAAGGTATTGTTAATGGATTTAATACAAATTTTTCAAATCAAGTGACAAAGTTAAGAACAATAAACAAATATGAACATGAAATATATAAAAAAGGTACCTTCTAAAAGGAAGTAACAAAAAACAGAATTAAAAATATGAAAGTAACAAAACCAACAATGTATTTAGAAGAGGCAACTGAGAATGAAATAATACACATTATAACAGAATTAAATAATACACATGCTACAGGTTTAGATAAAATAAAAACTATTTTTATTGGTATTCTTGGAAAATTACTTCATATTCTTGATAATTGTATGAATAATAGACAGAGCTGTGTTGAAATTGCAGATAAACAAAGTGAATGGATGAATGTTCGATATGGAGTACCGCAAGTTCAATTTTAGGCCCTCTCTTATTCATTATTTATATTAATGATATTATTGAAGGAAAACTTCAAGGCCAAATTATTTTGTATGTAGATGGTATTCTTTTAGTATATATAGGGAAAAACCAAGAAATAATGGTTTGAAATCTACAAACAGATTTTAATAGCATAAATCAGTATCAGTAGTTATGTACTAATGAATTATACATTAATAATGATAAAACTAATTTTATGCATATAGCTACTTCACGTACTGAAAAAATCACACTGTGAAAACTGTAAAAATGATGATACGTGTAACAAATGCCCTGAAATTAAACAAGTTGCTTCATGAGGGTACCTTGGAATTGAAAGTGATGAAAATTGGAAATTTTATACATATATGAAAAATTAAAAAAAATTAGGAAAATTATACCTGTACATGGTCAACAGCACGTTTGGAACCAAAATTAAGAAAACACTGTATGAATCTTGGGTGCTTTCACAGGTTAGATATGCTTGTACCATTTATGGGACAACAACAAACAGTTATATTGAAAATTTACAACGAACTTTAAATAAGGCTATAAAGGCATTGTTTGGCAATAAGCATACTATGTCCACAAAGGATATATTTAAGAATTACAAGCTTTTAAACTTTTCAAATCTGTATAAGCTCTTTGTCATTACAAATAATTACTTTGACAATAAATCAAACTAAAATAAGAAGACAAGGGAGAAAATATTCGCATTGGCTCAAGGTACCTACTTGGAGGAATTCATTTGGTAAAAGATGCTTTGAAATTATTATTCCATCCATATTAAATGATATCCCATCCGATATAAGAACGATTTTAACTAGTTATAGTATTAAAAAAACATATCTAGGATTGGTTACGAATCAGAATTGATATTTGTCCTATACAATGTGGTGAGGGTAGATATGCTTGTTAGCCGATGTTTTATACGAATACGTATAATTATATGGAATGTAACGTAACCCTTTCATCATTCAAAGTTAATATTTGTGTAATAGTGTATAAATCATGTTGCATTGCTGCTAATACAAGCTCTGAAGCTTCGAGCACTGTCTTTAGCAATAAATTATATTATTATTATTATTATTATTATTATTATTATTATAGACAGACCTATTTCACTGCTACCCGTACTTAATAAGATAATTGAAAAATTTTTTGCTATTAGAATTGAAGCGTTCCTTAATAAATACAAAATTTTAAACGAAAATCAATTTGGATATAGAAAAGGCACTGGCACCATCAATGCACTTGAAAAAATCAATAATAACGTAACAAGAGCTTTAAATGATGGAAAATATGTTGGTGCAGTGCTCATCGATTTAAGCAAAGCATTTGACACACTTAAAACAAATATTCTATTAGAAAAAATCTACAAACATGGACTAAGGGGAAAAATGTACAACATCATGAAAAGCTACTTAACAAATAGAAAGTGCAGTGTAAAACTTGGGCAAGAAAATAGCAGTTTGAAAGATATTAAATATGGAGTCCCGCAGGGTTCTGTATTGGGACCTCTTTTATTTATTGTGTATGTAAATGACCTTTTGCACATCTCTTGGAAAACGGATATCACACTTTACGCTGATGATATATTTTTCCTATCCATACATAACAATAATAAGAAAATGATTAAACATTTGCAAGATGACTTTGACAAGCTAAGAGTTTATTTATTACAAAATGATTTAATTATGAACACAGAAAAAACATGCTTTTTACCGATAAAAACATCACATATGCAAGAGATAAAAAAAAATATCGTCGTATGTGAAGACAAATGTAACGAAGAAACCTCTAACTGTAATTGTAAAAAAATGAACAGAATATACAGCATCAACTATCTTGGTCTTCAACTAGATACTAATTGGAAATTTTATAGTCATATTGAAAAATTAATTACAAATATTAGGAAAACCATACCGACCCTATATAAAATCAAAGACGTTTTAAACGAAAACAACAAAAAAATGGTGTTCGAATCCCTGATTATGTCAACTGTTAAATATGGAATAACAACTTATGGTTCAACCACACAATCCATGTTGATGCAACTTCAAAAGGTGATCAATAAAGCTGTTAAAGTACTCTTTAGAACTGAAAAAAATAAAAGTAGTAAAGATATTTACAATCACATAGGTGTTCTTAATGTTAACCAAACACATAGATTTGAAATCATAAGAAAGAATTATTTTAAAACTAATAACTGGAAAGAAAAAGAGAGATCTGTAAGAGGTAACAACAAGTGGATCAGCGAACCGATGTGGAGAAACTCGTACGGTAAAAGAGGGAATACATACATGGTACCAAGTTACATGAACAAAATACCAGTAAATCTAAGAAATTTGCAAAATTACAACCAGATGGAAAAGGAGATTAAAATGTGGATTAAAAGTACATAGGAAACATTGGCATAATTAACATGAGTGAAATAATAATAGTAACATACAACATAGCATTTTTCTAGTTTTAAGTTATAGTAACTGTACATATATTGTAAGTCAAATTGCTTGCACATACAAGTCGTAAGACTTCGTGCCTTTTGTACCTAGTACAACTGAATAAAGCTTATTATTATTATTATTATTATTATTATTATTATTATTATTATTATTATTATTAGCGCTTAGCATTTAGCTGTTGAGTGGGCCGAGTGACTGGGTTTGAGCTCCAGAAATTTTCGTTTCCCTGATATTCATACAGTAGGCCGGCTCCAGATGGTGAGTGTATGTTATTCATGAACATCTAAAGGACAGTTAGCAAGATGTTTGAGTTTAGTAACTAAACCCAGCGCTGAAAAATTTATGTTTCAAATTTTCTGAACATTTTGATGGAGGCTGTCATCTTGTTTGTTGACATTCTGTATAGCCTAACAGAAATCTGCTAGCAACTAAAAAAAAGATGACCATAGGACCATTTTGGTCTTAGGATAGAAGCAGTAGAACTGAAAACAAAAAAAAACATTTGAGACAAAAGTGTTCAGAGCGTGTCACAAAAACTTCCAGTTAAGAAAAATCCAGTGTGTTCGAAAATGCGTTCAGAAAAACAAACGTGCAAAAAGTGATAGTCTGAGTTAAAAAGTTTTAATCCGAACTAAAACCAAACTGACTAAAAATGTCCAGATGCGGCGAATGTGAAAACAAACTGGGAAATCAAGGTGACTGGGTGATATGGGGAAAATGTAAAGCAAAATTTCACCATGAATGTGCAAAAATAACGGTGGCTACTTGGAATGTCAAGGGTAAAAAGAGTAAGGGTTAATGTACAAAATTTCCAGCATGACCACATTGACGCTGCCCATAGAATTCCGAACAAGAATAAGAGTAAGGCAAGTGCATTAATGATACAGTTTAAACACAGAGACTGTAGAGAATTATGGCTGGAGCAAAGGAAACGTATCATGACGAATGACAATGTCTTTAGAAATGGAAATCCAAAACGAATTTATATTACTGAAAATATGTCACCATATTATAGAAACTTGCTTTGGAAGACTAAATTGTATGCTAAAGATAACGATATCTTTGTATGGTTCCTGAAAAGAAAAAAATGATGAGAAAACATGAGAATGAAACCACAGTCATTGTTGTACGATCTGAAGAGGATTTAAAAGGAAATAACATAACCAACAATGATCAGCAACCACGAGTTTGAGAAAAATTATGAAGTACCAGTATGTATTGAAAAAGACACCAAAACTATAAGAATATCAAAATCATACATGTAAACTTAAAGGTTTAAGAAAGAATTGGGAACTATTGCAACAACAAATAACAGAAACCAAAATTAAATGGGATGTAATAGTTTTAACCGAAATAAATATTAAAGAAGATGAAAAAAAATTACAAACTAAATGGTTACAGCATGAGAGCCAATGCAAGAATTTATACTAAAAGAGGAGGAGGAGGAGTAATTGTATATGTAAAAGAAAAGTGTCAAATCAAATGTAAAGTAATAACAATAGAACAAAATAATATACTAGAAATGGAAATTAGTGAAAAAATACAACCACAAGAATTATTGCAATCTATAGGAAACCAAACTCTAACAAAAGAGAATATCTGCACAAAATCAAAGCGCTCATTGGAGAAAAAAAACAAAGATTGGGAAAATCAAATAATAAATGGCGATATTAATATTGATGTCTTGAAAGATATAAAAGATAATAAAGATAAATACAAAGAAGGTATTATCGACAATTACGAAAATTTATTAGCAAAATCAGGATATTCATGCCTAATTGATTCACCAACTAGAGAAGAAATAAAAAACATGGAAAATATTACATACAAAAATCATGCATAGATCACATTTATATAAAAAAATAAGGTGCAATTTTATTGAAGAAAATATCTGATCACTATTTTTCTATGTGCTGGGCATGGAATCTGTCACATAGAGTGAAAAATTGCAAAAAAATGAAAGTACACATTTTATTAAATACAATAACACAAGAATAGTAAATCAGCTAAAAGGTATTAATTGGGATTATATAGAGGAAATAAAATATCCAAACCAAATATATGAAACTATTAATCAACAAATAAATAAAATATATACAGCTAATAAACTACACAATCAAATTGAAAATAGTAGTAGAAAAAATATGTTTAAGGAAAGAAAGGAATGGATAACAACAGAAATAATCGAATTAATAAATTATAAGAACAAACTATGGAAGTATATTAGAAATTCCATAGTGATAGACAAGGAACTAATTAACACATATAGAGAAGCAAAAAAAAAAAAATCTATAAAAGAATTAAAGAAAAAAAAGAAAATTATTACTCTGAAAAGTAGAAAAATGACACAAAAATAATAAATCAATCTGGGAAGTAATAACCGAAATAAATTGATGAAAGTTTAATTAGAACCTTTGATGGGAAAAATATAAGAACCCTAGCAAATGAATTTAATAATAACTTTTCAGATCAAGTGCCAACTTTAAAAAAAAAGCACAAACAGGAAATGGAAAGTATAAAAAAGGTAAACTATACAAAGAAGTGTACACTACATTAAGAAAGAAACTAATAAAACTAATAAAAATTCTATGTTTATTGAATTCGCAAATCTAACAGAAATAATACAAATAATTGCCGAAATTAAGAACACAAACGCAACAAGAATCAATAGTACAAAAACTGACCATATTAAGAAAGCTAAAGAAAACATACAATTTCAATATGTAAACTGATAAATAAAATGATTGATGAAGAAGTATGGCCAGAAATGTTGAAAACACAAGTCTCAAGACCAATATTTAAAAAAGGAGCAAAACTGATAAAAATAATTATAGACCCATATCCCTATTATCTACAATAGACAAAATAATAGAAATTTTTTTTGCAAACATAATAAGAGTATTCTTGCAAAAAAACAAAACCTTTACAAAAATACAATATGGATATACAAAAAAATAGGAACTACAGAATTATTGGTTGATATAAATGAATTAATTACAAAATCACTCAATGAGGGGAAGTTTATAAGTGCAGTATTAATAGACCTACAAAAAGCATTCGATACCTTTAACCCACAAATATTACTAAAAAATGTGAATCTGTAGGTTTAAGAGGTAAAATTTATACATAATCAAAAGTTATTTACAAGATAGAAAAGCCACAGTTAAAATAAATGACGAATATAGTAACATGAATCAAGGTAAATGTGGAATCCAAAAGGATCAGTGTTAGGACCTTTACTTTTCCTTATTTATACAAATGATATAGAAAATAGCATACAGAGAACAAACATTTATCTATTTGCTGATGATACAATTTTAATTTCAATAAATCGATATAATGATGATATGATAAAAAACCTGCAATATGATTTTAATTTATTAAATTGTTGGTTTATAGAAAATGAATTATTTATAAGCAAAGAAAAAACTGTGCAATTAAATAAAACTATACTAAAAATGAAGATACAACTAAAACATATTGTTAAACATCATGAAAACTGTGGAATTTTTAAAGATAATATTGAGAAAGGAGTTTGTCACAATAATTGCAAAAAAAAAGAAATTAAGCAATCTGCAAAATACCTAGGAATCTATATTGACGAAAACTGGAATTTTAAAATCATATAACAAATACTATAAGAAAACTACGACAAATATTACCAAAACTGTACCAAATCAAAGATATTCTCAGTCCAAAAACTAAAAAAAAATATATATGCAGCATGGAGTGAAAGCCAGTTAAGATACGGTCTAGAAATTTATGGGTTTGCAGCAGACTTCATGATAGAGAGATTGCAAAAGATATAAAATAAAATTGTAAAAGTTCTATTTGAAAGCATTAATATACATACCAGTGAAATATACACGGAAAATGTTACACTTAAAGTTTTACAATTGCGCGACTATGTGGTAATTAAAAAAATTACTGCATATATACTCATAAAAGTTATAGTATTGAAAAAAAAGCAAAACTTAGAACAAAGATTTGAGGTACCATTATGGATAAACATGTATGGGAAAAGAAATAAAAAATGGTACATACCAACGATCTTTAATAAATTGCCTCATGAAATGCTGCATTATCAAAATATTGAAATATTACAGAAAATTTTAAAAGAAGTTTTAGTAAATAATTATAACAAATAACTATTTGTCTGATGTATGTACTTTTATTTGTTCTTTTCTGTGTATGACATTTTAAAAGCTGTTATATTTTGTAAAAAGCCATTGTATAAATGAATTTTATTAAATTTTTAATTGTATATATTTCAATTGTATATTTGTTATTATATAATAAGTAAAGATGTCTCTGGTCGTGGAAATAATACTTGTAAAAATGTTTATATTTCATAATTTGTTGACTCAAACAAGTTTTTTCTATACTTCGAGTCATTTCATGTATTAAATTTCATTTATATTCCTGGTATATTCCAAAACTACATAATGAACTACCAGAGAATATACTGCACTACTTAACACTAAAAGAATTTAAAAAGGATCTATTATCGAAAATATTATCAAATGAATTCATTGTAACATAAAAATGTGCAAAATATATAGATTACAAGCTTTTGTCTTTGATTGCGACCACAATGGTCGATCTTCCTGTATAAATAATAAGAACAATACGATAATGAGTGAAAATGATGAGGTGTCATACTCACACAAGTTTCATTTTTTCTTTGTAGCTTCGAGGATTACATTGTAATAGTAATTTGAAATAAAGGTATTATTATTATTATTATTAATATTATTATTATTATTATTATTAGTAAGTAGTAGAGAAATTTATGCTAATATTGGAAAAATGAACATTGAACAATTATATGTATGTAAACGAAATACTGAAAAAATATGATTTCAGTGAAGAACACAAAACAAAAATTAAGAGATCTGTAAGGAACAATAACAACTGGTTGGTTGAACCAAAATATAGAAATTCTTATGGAAAAAGAGGCAATAACTATCTTATTCCATACAATTTCAATAAACTGCTAGTACCATTGAGAGACATCAAAAGATACAGTGGAACGAGCGATAAAAAATGGATAATGACTAAATAATAATAGAAAGTGTGATGAGTCAATCACTAACACTTGTATATGTATAATAATATGTATAATAATATTATAATTTCAAAAGATTATATTCGTAACTTATTTATTGCTTGCATTCACAAGTCATAATTGACTTCGTGCCTGTACTGTTTTTTCAACAACATTAGTACAATAAAGCAGATTATTATTATTATTATTATTATTTAAATTTAAATTAAATTAAATTAAATTAAATTGTTGACAATAGGCCAAACACCACGCAGGAAAATGGATGATGAAGATATATTTATCAACGAAGTATTTGACAACTTTTTTGTGCTAAATGACTTTTTTTCCACCAACAATGCTTGTGCTTTTCAATGTCTACATTCCAATATACGGAGCTGTAAGCTAAACTGGACTAACTGGCTTGCAGAATATGACATTGCGGGAATTGAATGGGATTTCATTATTTTTACTGAAACTAACATCAAGGAACATGAAGCTGAAGGTTTCCATATTGAAAATTATTCAACGTTTGCAAATTGTCGACAATCACAAAGAGGAGGTGGCATTTTACTTTTCATTAGAAATGATAAATTTACAAACATTAAATGTGTAAATACAAAAATTGATGAAAATGAAGCGATTAGCTGTACATTCTTAATAGGAAAGGATAATTTTGAAATATTGGCAATTTATAAAAAACCCTCAGCCAGCAGAGTGAACTTTATAAAAAATTAAAAAACTTATTTACAAAAAAAAAGCAAACATGACAATACATTTTTGATTGGTGACCTTAATTTAAATGTCCTTGAAGGACATCAAGATCCAAACGAAAAACATGATATTGAACGTTTTGAAAACTGTTTGGCGAGCTTAGGTTACTCACAAAAAATAAATTCTCCAACCAGGGAAGAATTTCGGAATAATAAAATCATACGCTCATGTATTGACCTAATCTATTGTAATATTAAAAAATGGGAGTGTGACGCCTTTGTCATTAAAATTAAACTTGCGGATCATTATTTCACGGCCTTTAATGCATATCAATTATCACCTAATGTGAATGAAAAAGTCTTCTTAAACCCAAGTAAAACCAAAGTAAAATATCATCATAAAGGCATCATTCGACAACTACAAAATATAAATTGGGACTTTTTAAAAACGTTCACTGACCCAAACGTTGTTTATGACCAAATTGAATCAAAAATAAAAAAAATCTATGATAGCAACATTTTGAATAAAAAAATAAATTATAAACAGACAACTACAAATTACAGAAAAGCTCAGTCGTTCAGAGCTGAATGGATGAACCCTTCTTTGCTAATGAAAATTAATGAAAAAAATAAATTGTGGACAAAAATTTCAAAAATGTCGAACCCCTCGCAAGAACAAATCAGGATCTATAAAGAGGCAAAAAGAAACGTTCGTAATTTGGTAAATGAAGCTAAACAAAAATTTTATCAAAACTTCTTTAACAAAAATTGGAATAATGGTGCAAAAATCTGGGAAAAAATTAATCAACTATGTGGAAAATCCAATAAAAAAAGAGGGGGGAATCTAGATGAAAAAATTAAGAAGGCTTTTAAAGATGTCAGTGCAGAAAACATTAGTAATAACTTTGCTTCATTTTTTCATGATGAAGTTCCCTTGTTAAAAAAAACTAAACAAAAGAACAAGGTAATCAGTAATAATAAAAGGTACACAAATTCGAATGTGATGGCAAATAAAAATCCGCATACTATACAAATAATTGAACCTGGTTATCATGAAATACTTACAATTATAAACCAGGTAAAAATAAAAAATTCGTGTGGATATGATGGCTTTTTGCTTGAGAATTTTGTTCAATCCAAAGAACAAACTGCTGAATTCCTTGTTTACTTGATTGCGGCAATTATTAAAACTGAAATCTGGCCAACTAATTTAAAAAAACAGATCATTAGACCCATATTTAAAAAAGGGGAATCAAACGAATATTGTAACTACAGGCCCATTGCACTCCTTCCAGTCCTAGATAAGATTATTGAGAAATTTTTTGCTAACAAATTAAAGGATTTTTTCAAAAAATTCAAAATTATTCATGAGAGCCAATTTGGGTTCCAACAAAATAAAGATACGACCGATGCCCTAAATTCAATCAATAATAAAATTACTAGTGCCTTAAATAAAAGTAAACATATTGGGGCAATTTCAATAGACTTGAAAAAGGCTTTTGATACCCTGGACAAAGATATTTTACTAAAAAAACTTCTTAATGTTGGAATCCGTGGAAAGTTTTTGGGTATTTTACAAAATTACCTAACGGGAAGGGAAAGTTGTGTGAAAATTGATGGTAAGTTGTCAGAATGGCAGTCAATCGCTTATGGAGTACCACAAGGCTCCATTTTAGGACCGGTTTTATTCCTTATTTACATCAATGATGTAACCCTCTCATGTACTTACACCCATGTGACGTTATATGCTGATGACATCTTCCTAATCTCAACTCACTCAAATCAAGACACCATGATAAAAAATTTGCAACATGATTTTAATAATATTAATAATTTTTTCTCAACAAATGAATTATTTATTAGTACGGACAAAACAGTCTTCTTGCACATTACAACCTCCCATACTCTGAGAAATAAATGTCATATACGACTTCATGAAGATGGTTGTGATTTTAGATTGAATTGTAACTGCCCAAAACTTGCACAAGTTGATAACCTGAAATACTTAGGCATAATAATTGACGACAATTGGAAATTCCATAATCATATCGATTCATTAATTTAAAAAATTAGAGGTACTATTCCCTCACTGTACACCTTACGAGAAGTTCTTGACCCCAAAACAAAAATTGTACTCTTTGATGCGTGGATTCTCTCAATTGTGCGATATGCATGTACGATTTTCGGTTCCACATCAGCTTGTCATATTAAACGTTTACAAAAAACGTTGAACAAAGCTATTAAAACCCTTTTTGGTGTTAACAATAATAAAACAACTAAAGAATTGATGACTGAACACAAAATCTTAACCTTTCTACAACTGTTTAAGCATACAGTTATTGTAAAATATTTCTTTGATAACACCTTCCAAACTAAAATTGAACGCCCAATCCGAAATAATAAGGCTTGGTTAAAAACTCCTTCGTGGATAAACTCTTACGGAAAAAGACATAACATATTTGTTATCCCACAAACCTTGAATGATTTACCGAGAGATATTAGAACAAATCTGAATCTGAATAACATTAAAAAACTGGTTAAGAATTGGCTGTTAGATAACTAATTTTAAAAAAGTGTATATTTCTTGTTAATATTTTTAATGTTTTGCGAATGAAATCATGTATGAAACTTAGACTTGTCACACATTCAGTGCACTCACAAGCTTTACGCTTCGTGCCTCGATTTTTGTACAAAAATGCTGAATAAATTATTATATTATTATTATTATTATTATTAT
>JAHWFP010032602.1:0-16702 GCA_023313725.1 Lithobius niger
TTCATTTATTTTTTTGCCGGAGCCCAATGCCCTTTTGAGTGACTTTTAGAAAGTCCCAACAATCGTCCAGCAATGAAAAAACGCATTGTCGTTACAAGCAACATACTTCAGCAACAAGGCGAAAAGGGTCATATTTCGTGTTCTTCGCTAAACAACGTAAAGACACAAAACCTCATCTATTATTGTACTACAAACAATCTTAAAGATAAGTAAAAATATGAACCAACTCAAGAAAGAAAAGTTCTAGAAATATCTAGTAATCCTATTTTACATATCCAAATTTCAGATCTTCAGTTAGATTTTTGTCAAGATTAATTTTAAATATATTCACTGAAGATGAAGCCACCACATCTTGGGCCAAACTGTTCCAATATGATACAGAGCGATGAGTAAATGAATGCCTGGTGGCATCATAATGCGGAAAGCTTACTTGGAGCTTAAACTCATGACAAAAAAAAAAAAAAAATTGCCAACTTGAGGTAAAAAACCCCGAATAATTTTGTACATAAAATCAAACAACCACGTAGTCGACGCCACTTTAAACACAGAAGAAAAAGTATTCGAAGTCTCGCATCATAGCTTAAGTGATACATGAGTTTAATTTTTTATGTGAACCGACGTTGAATATTTTCAATAGCAATATCATCCTTTTTGAAAAGTACATCCCAAAAAAGAATACCGTACTCCAAAATAGGTCGTATCAATGATTTAAACAAACGTACTAAAACAGTGGGTTCCCTAGAAGAAAAAGTATGGAAAATCATGTGGGATATAATCATAGCCTTACCAACAATTGTTTCGGCATGCTTAGAAAAGTTAAATCTTGTGCCATTTGAAAAGTAGAATGCAGATGACCTTGAATACTGCGTTCACGGTCATTGCAAATGTCTTCATTGGCTTCGCCATACCTGACTTACCTTACAATCATGTCTTCAGAATTAACGTAGTATCGACAGTTATTTGCGTGTGACCAGACTTTTGCCTCACCTTGTATATGAGCATGGTGACCACTAGACACGTTGTGTCTTTACAGCTAACGTAGTTTGGCTGTTTTCAGCCATCTGAGGATAAATAACAATGTGACAGAAAGGGCTGAAATTTTTTTGGTCGGGAGACTTTGGTCGCCTGCCAACATAAAAGTCAATATTAATGGCACAGCTTACTGTTCTCTTGTTGAAAAAACGACGTGCCTAACTATTTGCCTAATATTTGCCTAATTACTTATTGGCTACCAGTAATGCCATTTTTGTATCACGAAAATAAATTCTTCCATGCGGTGAATAATGCTGGTTCTTGGCTCATTTTACAGTTACTGCTCTGGATATGTACCCGTTCCTTAGGCCTGTTCTAACTGGTACAGTAGTTCAGAGGTTAGGAACCTCTAAACCACCAAATTGATTGTTTTACATTGTTTTATACATTGTTATTATGCAACAATGCTAATCACAAATGCCAGCTGCAAGATGTAGACGGGAGAAAAGAGTTTTGGTTTATGTATACGTAGTTTCGTTTTTGCAAGCAACTCCTTGATACATAACAATACAAAACACTAAAACAATGTCAATCATTAAAATTGAATGATAATCCGCAAACTCCAGTAAACTTCGTATCAACAGTGAATTTGGTTGCTACCTGGTAACTTCCAGTTGTTGAGTCGAAAGGCTCCTCTTTCAATATTGGGCGTCAAAATCCTAATCTGCATTGCTTTCTTGAAAATCAACACTTTGTTGATGTGACTGAGGCTCGCAGCCTTGGTGTTTGGTTCACCGCAGATCTAAAGTCGACGATCCACTGCCGGAAATCGTCAGCCCTTGCTTTCAGATGTCTTGCAATTTTAAATCGTTGCTTTATTTCTGGAAATATTCACACAAATGGGTGGGCTTTTAAGGTCTACGTAAGGCCCCTGCTCGAGTATACCAGTCCGGTTTGGTCTCCTTACCTGCTGTCTGATATCGATCAGCTTGAAGCTGTTCAATGCAGATTTACCAGGAGTATTCCTTCTCTGCGTGGTTTGTCAGCTAGGGAGCGGCTGCTTAGGCTCGCTCTGGAGCCTTTGGAATTACGCAGACTTTGGGCAGATTTAATAGTAACCCTTAAAATTCTAAAGGGTCTTCTCACGGTCGATCTCCCCCTTTTCGAGCTCAGCCTTTCCTCATCCACCAGGGAACATTCAATCAAGTTACGCCATTTGGTTTTCAGACTTGATTGTAGGTGACATTTTTTCGCCCTCTGGTTTGTGCATGTGTAGAATTCCTTGACTGAGGATGCTGTATCCGTGTCTACTGTTGCGGGTTTTAAACATTACTTGAAAACTTTGCCGCTCTCTTGGTTTCTCTTGCATGAGCATTGAATTTGGTCACAGATGGGTTTCTTTGCACGTTGGCGCTAGGCCATTGTACACACCTTTTTTTTCTCCTTGTTTCTTTCTGAGCTATCATATTTTTTTTCTGGACTTGGTGTTAGTGTATCCCCTACCCTTTCATTTGCCTTACCACCTTAAGTGGTTAAACATTTATTTATTTAAACTGAACATTAAATAAATCCGTGCGTTTGCAAGGCGATACTACAGTACTAATAAGAAATACTAATCATATAAAAAAAGGTGACTGCTGTCTTCAAATTGGAACGAAAGCCAACAATAAAAAAAAAAGAAATGGACCAGAAACTAGATTGGTGTTTCCATCTCATAAATGCTAAGAAAAACAAATGAATTTCATCAATTTGGACCAAAAAGATCTGATATCTACTCCAAAACAACGCTGGTTAAGGATTCCCTCAAAGCTTTTTGACTGCGTGATGTCGTGATATCAAACGCCAAGTACTTGCCCCAAGTTAATCCCACCGACTAAGACTTCAAATGTTAAATGAAATAATTGAAAATTGCGCAGCAGCAATTTTAATATATTTCATTTAACTTTCGTACTATTACTCGGTGGTATCAGCTGGGGCGAAAGAGCTTGGCATTTGACATCACGACCTCATATGGCCTAAAAGCTTGGCGGGAATCCTTAAAATGTTTTGTTTGGGATAGATTACATTACATTGCTTGTGCGAGGTAAAGAGTGGGACTCCTTTGTTTAACTCCCGTGTTTTACACTTCCTCGTTACGTTTACATGTACATCCAATTCATTACTTTTATGATTTTTTGGGCAGCTTTCAAATGCTGCTACCTCAAGTTAATAGCTTAAGCCAAGCTATTACACAAAAAATAAACCTTTCTGTCGTGTCGTCACTTGAGCACAGCAGGTTAGCCTAATCCCTAGCTGTTAACCCAAACCATTGAACTAGGGATACTAACATCACTCACCATAGCCTAATAGTGTGCCTTACATTTATCGCCATAGCATTGCCATACTCTAGCATGTTATATTGTTCTAATGTTACTACCATACCATGAAGAAATAACAGACACAATGTTATAAGAAGCCATGTACCGATTATTAAATGTCCACAATTTGCCAGCCTACGAATGTGTTACTCAATATTTAATCTAGGTCAAGAACCCACAGTATCCACTAAGACAGGATACATCACAAAAGGCGAAGAGGGTGGGATTCGAACCCACGCGGGCAAAGCTGTTTCATCGTTGTAAAGTCATTGTTAACCGTCAGCCCAACTGAGGGCTGGATTTTTAAAATGTGCCAAACCGGCAAAAATGTATTGTAATAGTTATTTGTATCGGAAACAGATTTGATCAATTTAACTCCTGGCACCTCCCTTTACCAGATATTTCTTCTTCTCTAAAAAGTCTGGTAATGTTCAAAATTGAGCCGGTTCAGCCATACAAGCATTAACTGCTTTGGCTGACATAAGGCTCTTAATTAAAAACTAAAAAAAAAAAAAAAATCAATAAAAAATCAATAACTCGTGCTGGGCTGACAAAAATGTATTTGATAACGTTTTATGTGGAGAAAATTGATTCTCCGATTTTAATCTTACATGTTTTTCTGTATTTCATGGCCGAGAGTGTCACCAAGCGTGCTATGGAGCACAGCATAGCTGTATGTTGACAAGGTAAAAAGACATCTCCAAAAGCTGAAGGATCTTCAAATTTATTTTGGATCCAATCAATCATTCTAGACTGAAAAAATTCAAAAACTGAGCTCAGCTGTAAGACGTCTAACGTGGTACATTTTGTCACAAGCTACTAAAGAATTCAAGTGTTCATTCCATTCGAGTTCTGCATGTTGCAGGATAATTCAAGGATCTACAAATTTCAAAAAGCCAACGATTTTTCAAGTTTTTATTCATTTTTGCAATTCTTGTTTATTTTTTGTTGAGCTTTTGCAAATGTATGAGCTATTTTCTTTGAAACAAAGTACATGATATAAAATGTAACTTCCTAAAGCTACAGTGCAACTTACAAAAAAATATATATGTCTTACAGGTAAAAAATATTTTTTTTCTAGCTAGAAAATAGATTTTTTTCTCTTTTTTTTATTCGTTGATTGTACTGTCGTGTCGTCACTTGTGGCACAGCAGATTAGCCTAATCCCTAGCCGTTAACCCAACCCATTGAGCTAGGGATGCTGACATCACTCAACATAGCCTAATAGTGTGCCATACATTTATTGCGATAGCATTGCCATACTCTAGCATGTTCTCATGTTACTACCATACCGTAACTTAATAACAATGTAACAATGTTATAAGAAGCCATGTAACGATTATTAAATGTCCACAATTTACTAGCCTACTAATGTGTTAGACTCAATATTTAATCTAGGTCAAGAACCCACAGTATCCACCAAGCCAGGATACATCACACTTTCCAATTCATTAGATCACCATGCTTTCTGACATTCCGACAACTAAAAATTTTGCACAAAGCATTACCCAATTCTGCTGAAGTAGAGTTGGTAAAGCCCAAAATAAAGTTTTGCTACTCTTTATCGTCAGTTCATTATCTCCAATTTGCACCTCAATAATAGATACTGAACAGTATTCAAGTGCGCCACACCAGAACGTCACTATGTCCGTCGTCCGTCTCATCACCAACAAAGCAATGCTGAAAAGGGAGAACCCCTTCACACATGTCTGCTTATGTGCTGTACATCTTGTGTGCATGCTGACCATATTCCCACCAGCCCCAGGTAGAAGAAAAATGGAATGGCCTGAAAGTAAAGTTGTCTAGATAAGCATTGAATTGGAGTTCATCTTGCCACTAAGCAACTTGTGAGAAAGCTTGTGCTGAAACTAGTTATGTTCACTTATTTTCAGAATTATTTTTCTGAAGTTTCAGTAGTTTTCGATCGTTCATGTGTCAAGAGACACAAGCGTGGAACTCTGCGTTTTAATTGGTTGACGGGCACATGGATGCATCCGTCAGAATGACGAAAATGGGTATTTGCATACTTAGATGGAGACTCAAAGAACTACGTCGCACCACAAGCTACATGCAACAGGTAGGACGACGATCATGATGGACAAAATGGTGAGGTGTGGCAGCGCCATAGAAAGTAGCCTTATTGGCAGTACCCAGGTTTGTATCTTTGTGTTCGCTGTTTCTTAATAAATCTTATGTTTCACCACAACGAAAATGATCCGAAACTCAAAATTTGCAATTCTTACCTAGTGCTGATATGTGTGAACTGCCGTTTGGTATTTCTGCTATGCTTCGATCCCACAGAGGGCTGTACTCTTTGACGTACACGTGATGTTCAGATTTTCTGTAACGAACAAACGCATCTATTAATGAATTCTCATAACAAACAAAATTGTACGATCCCCACTCAAAAGACAGTGATTAAGTCAACCGTGAGTGAATATCCTATAATTCATTTATGATCTCGATTACCCCGCACAGACATTTTTTTACACAAGCAAATCACAAGACGAAAAGGAGTTCCATGATTTAAAGAAAGGACCAGTCATTATTTATCGCTGGGAGGGGGGGAAGGAAATTGGGGGATCATGAAATTTTTGGACCCTCTCCAACGGTCCCCGCCTTGGCTTTCCCCTTCCCCTCCCGGGGGGGGCCCCCCCGGGTCCAAAAAAAAACACTCACCAAACTGAAGAAAAAGTAATTTTTGGACCAAAAAAATTGCACTTTCACAGTCAAAATTTCTAAAAACGCCTCGGCAGAAATGATAATTATGAGTGTACGAGGTTTTGAAGCTAATAGTACCAATACTACAAGTATAGTTTTTTTCAATTAACTGTGTAGAAAAGCCTTGTCCCCTGTTTTCTTAACTTCTTCTGAATATCAGGTGCTGACTATGTTATGGATGTGGGCATACAAGCAAACAATGTGTTCATCACATATTATATGGAACTTGATACTAAGGGACATCAGCATTTTATAGAACATTTTTAACCCAACAAGTCTTTCCGTTAAAAACAAGACACGTTTTCCTTATAACTAGTGGTAACTTGTCATTGCGGAGTGCTACTTACTTAATTTGGCTACAGCACTAATCTTGGCAACAGGAAATCATCAGCAGTCTCAATACACATACAAAAGGGGATTTTTTTGGGTGGGGGTGGGACATACTATACATATATGTACCTTGAGTGAGGGGGGTCAATATTTTTTCAAAGACTCAAAGGGGCGTCATAGAAATTTTGTGGTCACGTTTTCATTCTCTTCACCTCTCACCTACTCCCTCCCCGGCCATAAATAATGACCGGTCTCTAACTGCAACTTTGAAGTAACCAATATCTATACATCAGCAAGGTAAATTCGTGAGAAGACTGCTGTGGGGCTTAGACTTGAAAAAAGATCTTCAACTGAACAAAAATACATCAAACACATTTTATCTTCACAACAGTAAATGTCTCCAGGGTCAATACTGTCATGATTCCATTTAAACTTTCTTCTTCTTGGCCAATAACATTTCAATTTTAAACAACTTTGCAACCCGGCAGGCATCAGCGTTATTGATCGGAATACAACCTCGGGCTCCGTGTTTCCAACATATTTGAGCAAAGTCTTTCAGCACAAACACCAGCACGTAAAGTATTCAGAAGACGCTCTAGAAAGGAGAATAACAACAGTGGAAGAGCATTCTCTATGTAATTTCGAAATTTTATTTTTATATTTTTGTATTCATTTTGTAAGTCATCCACTTCTGTATGAAGATTGTACAAAGGTCAAACGCAAACTGAATCACCTACAATGCATATTAGTATGATACGAAACAAAATACGTTAAAGGAGAAAAAGTAGACCTTGTTATCGTGATTTCACACAATGATGTAACAGTTCAGGTAAATAAGATCATAAGATCACAGTATATTTAAAAAAAAATTATCTTCAAGTCGGTTATAGCTCGTTAGTCAAAATTTGCACGGCAATTTTATTCACTAGTTTTCACAAATGAAATTCCTTACACTTAGTTTCAAATAAGTTATTCCATTTTTTAACAAACACATGTAATGTTTCCTACGTTTCAATTAACTTATTCAAAAGTACGATATTCGGAGTTTAAAATAATTTTTTTAAGCAATACACCAATATCTTAATTTTGATAGCCTACATTTAAGATCTCATTTTAAAGAAACAATACTTTAGTATCAGTATGCTTTCAACATAATTTTTACAATTTTGTTTTGTATTTTTTTTTCGTAAATTGAAGTGTTAACATGAAAGCTGCAGTTGCCTTCTTATTGACATATGCCCCATGAAACCATTGATCGTGTAGGTAAAGCTTACAATTAGAATGAATGTCTAAAATTCTTATCTAAAATGACAAAATTTTAATTACATTTTTCTGACGCCACAGATAAAATTTCACGTTTGTGAGAAATAAAGGACACCTTTGACTACTTTAGCTACGGATTTAAGCTACACAACAAAGTACAGGGTGTCCACGAATTATTCACCTCATAAAGAAATTAAATTTTTTTAAAATGAAAACCGATATTGAAAAACAGTAACGTACCAACTGTTTATTAACTCAAAAAGTTTTTTGTAAAACTTCTGGTGATGATGACCTTATGATAAACCTCCACATGTGCCCCTTTTTTTCGGAGAATATCCAGTCGAAATTCTATTTCTCCACAAACGTTTTGAAGCATGTCTATTGAGATCGTATATATGATCTGGGTGATTCCTGCAATTCCATAATACTCGGAATTCCTGCACAAAAGTTAACTTTCTTGCATACAATTTGTCCTTTATAAAGCCCCACAAGAAAAACCAGGGTAATAAACACGATATCAGTAGACACGCTTAAAAATATTTGGGAGAAATCGACGTTCAACTGGATATTCTCCAAGCAACAAAAGGTGTACATGTGGAGGTTTATTATCATCACCAGGAATTTTGTAAAAAAAACACACCTTTTTGAGTTAATAAACAGTTGGCACTTTACAGTTTTTCAATACCTGTTTTCGTTTTTTTTAAATTTAATTTCTTAATGGGGTGAATAACTTATGGACACCCTGTATAGTATAATGAATAAATAAGGAAGACAAAGGAGCCAACTAGATGTGTTTGTTTATCTAACTGATTATTTTAGCATTTGCCTTGTGTCTATTCTCTTTCCATTGATGGCAACAACATTCCCTCTGCCTGCATTTCCTCAACTCGGTGCCGACATTATTTCTGTTTCTATTACTAATGGAGTTATGGCAACTACTATGAAGCCTTCATGGTGGGTTCGGTAAGTCTTTATTATGGCCTAACAGAGATGGCTTAGATGATAGGAACATGCGAGTTGTCATCTCCAGTTCGCTAGTACAAGTCCAGGTCACGTCGTCTCAGTGAAATGTGTCGTGCTATTGTTTTCTTTACTCCTACAAATGACTAGGCCTATATGTACTTCATGTCTTTAATGGCCTGTAGAGTATACAAGGAAACTATTTTGTGACTCCTAGTCACACATAACTGTTTAATTTATAGTGACACTCAATAGTGGCAGTTAAATCTTACTTTGAGAGTCCGCCTAGATATGAAACAAACACCAAGACCAGTAAACGTTTTTCTCCCTTAATTTCTCTGAAACAAAACCCACAAGGGTGAAAGAACCCGGCAAGTTTCAGCCAACCAAAGTAGTAATATCACAGAGTATTGATCCCACAGAGTATTAGAGTACAGGTTAAATAAAAAACCTGACCATTGTTACAATCCGTAGCAATGGTTAAGTTTTTCATTTAAGGTCAGAAGTAATAGTCGGTGGGATTAGCTTGGCAACTACTATAGCAACTTGGTGGTACCCATTTTTGTTCTGATATCACTTCTTTGATTGCTGAAATGCGACGGGCTCTTTCACCCTAGTGGGCTTTCTTTCAGATATGACTTCTTTTGGTTGTTTTTGTTTTTTGTTGTTTTTTTAATTTTACCAATGCCTAGTTAGCGGTTTAATAGTTTTTTTTTTTAACTGAGCTTGCGTTTTGTGTTATGAGTTTTTTTTTATTCATTTTTGATAATGAACTTGTGCTCAGTTGCCCGCTGTTTCTAATGTGTAAGTTGCAACTGGTTTTAAGAAAATCTAAAGTTCGCTAAGCATTTTAAGGCATCCGATTTTGGATTTTATTATTAAGGAGTGGTAACTGACGGATTTCTACCCATATAGCTAAAAGTCACAACCATCAGCAAATAAGTAGGGCATCCACTATATCGACAATGTTTGTGTTACTGATTATTTGTGGTAGTTTGCATTGTTACTCGTTACTTGTCAATGTGAATGCCACTGGGAGGGTCAGCAGGGATGATTGGTGTGCGTGGATGAAGTCCTTCCGTTGCATCCTCATTATAGGCAGGGAGTTCGATTCGCACCATTGAAGTTGGGGTAGCGCGCAGTGTGACCCGAGGGGTCACATGTCTTCCCTGAACGAGCTGGGTATGGTTGTGCTGCAAGATGGGTATGGATAGGAGGGAGCGGTGCAGGAATCGGTGTTCGATCTGTATCTGTGCTTGGATGGTGCAGCCAGGGAATTGGCTTTTGGTATGTCTGATGACTTGCATCGTAGTGACCACTTCCCTGTTATGGTGTCTCAGGGTGGAGACTGAAGTCCTTGGTCGGTGGGGGAATCGCATAACAGGTGTCCGGTTGCCCCGGAAGGCGCTCCAGGGGAACTTTTCTCCCTTCATAGCCAAGTGGGGCCCCTCTTATGGGTCTCGTACATGGGGCGTGTGCCACTAGTGCGACCATGAAAAGGCGAAACCTGTGTGGTGGTCTCACGCCTGCACGGTTTCTACCAGAAACAGATGGAATGAGTGCCGTAGGTACCGCAGGTGGCCTTCAGATTACAAGTGGTTCTGTTTCAGTGGCATCTCGGATGAATCGCGGTACATCAGCCCGCCGCGAAAAGCTCCTTTATGGTCAGAAGCTGTGTGAGACGCTTTCCCGGGACAGCCGTCCAGCCCAGATCTGTAAACTGACCCGTCCTAGTAACAGGGCCCCTTGAGTATCGTGAGTATTTGATGGCGGAGGGAGGGTTCTCTGGGGAATACGCATGGTGGAGGCGTTTCATCAGAATTTGTCAGCTGTGTATGACTTTCCTTTGGGCCCGAGGCCAGCTCGGAGGACAAAGCAGACTGTGTCTCAGGAGGTCGTTCCTTTCAGGAGGGTCGAATTGGATGCTGCTGTTGCCGCGAGACGAGGCTCCAGGTATTGATGGAGTCTCTTATGGCCATCTAGTCAGTCTAGGAGAAGAGGTACGTGGGAATCTCCTAGCCCATTTCCAGGAGGTGCTCAATGGCACCCAAGCTCTAGAGGCGTGGCTTCTCTCTGTTCTGACTCCAGTCATAGGCAGAGAGAAACCGAGGAGTTTGGTGGTGAGCTATCGTTTAATCGCTCTCCTCTCGCGTATCCGAAAGACTCTGGAGCACATGCTTGTCAAAACGCCACTGATGGCCACGAGTGCGCATGTTAGGCTTCATCATAATCAAAGGCGGTCCTTCCCCTTGATACGACACTCACGAACAAGCCTGTAGCAAGTATTAAGATCAACAAGATTGCGTAAAAATTGGAGACTCTTTAAAGATAATCACTCCAACTGCTCAGCGTATGACCTGCCCCGCATGCCAGGCAGAAGCCGTGTAAATATACGCTGAACATTTTCAATCTTCATGATATCTTGAACCAAGTAAGGAGACCAAACAGCCGAGTCTTACTCAACAATAGTCCGTATGTAGTTCTTAAAAACATAAGTAAGGGTAAGCATCACAATGGGGGTAAACATTTGCAGACAGCGTAGGCCCGCTGATGTCCCCGGGTTGCAACAGCAACACAATGATTAGAAAAACTAAGGCTATTCGTTGGTAAGTATACCAAGATCACGATATTGATTAACTGTAGCTATATTTCACGCCACCAAGATGATACCCAGTGAGCTTGCTGCGGATCGACAATGCAGCACATTTGTCAGGCGCCAAAGGCAGCTGCCATTTAACTGACCATCGGTGGATGGCGTTCAGGGCAGATTACAGATAAAGTGAATACTCTTTACTAGTAATGAGGCGTGAGAGTGATAGCTTAGAATCGTCAGCAAACAAATGAATGAAGCAGTTAACAATGTGCTTCTGTAGGGTATCACTGAAAATAACAAATAGTAATGGGCCAGAAAACTACCCTGTAGCACACCAGTAATCACATCAATTGGCTTGGATAAAACACTGTCAACCCGAACTCGCTGTTTTCTACCTCTCAGAAAACTGCGAATCCATTCAAGGATGGGGGCCACCAAAACCCATACCTTGGAATCGAAATAACTATTTATGGTCCGACACCTGGTCAAAAGATTAGTACGGATGAAGTCTAAACATGTATGTGTTATCAAATATTGCAACATATTAATCACGTTGTATGAGAATCCACTTTTTAATTTTATTTTTCATATCATTCCAAGTTTTAATAATCCTCACCTCGATTGGAAGTTTGTTAAAGTAGAGTGATAGTTCATGCCTCTTTTTCCGTATGTATTTCACCACTGTGGTGCATTGAGTCAATTGTTGTTGTATCCTACAGTTCTATGCATTTTTACTTTATTTTCCAAACTGTAATAGTGTTTTGTGAGAATGTCATACATTAATGACTGTTCTACATCAAGAATTTCAAGTTATTTATGGATCTCCACTGCATTGTTTATTTTCCCATCTTTAAATAAAGTTTTTAAAGATTTATTAGCAATTCTTTGTAGTTGTTGTAAGAGACTTTTGTGGCTGTACAGTAAATAGTAATTCCATAATTAATTTTCAGCTAACTAGTACCGCAAAAAATTTTTTGGTTCTTTATACGTAGTAATTCTTTTAGATTGTAAAGTGTGGGAATAGTTCTTCTTCTTTGATTTACTATGCTATTTCCAATTTTTGTCAAATTCGAGACCAAGGTATCTCGCATTAGATACTTTCTTAACTGGTTCGCAGTGAAATTTTTTTCCTTCATTACAAATTGATTACATGTTGTGATTTTATAATGAAAGGCGACAATTCTGGTGGAGACGACGCATGAGCCAAAGACGGCAAACGACATGAAGACTTGCCAGCAAAAGCAAAATTTAGATTTCTGCTGGCTAACGTCAGGCAGAGCTTTTTTCTTCTTTGGAGATTGGCTATGTTAAGTGATCTGCTTCCGCAAGGTCTAATCAAAGGTTTGCAGGTTCAAGGAACGAAGCCCCAAGATGAACGCAGAGTAAGGATTGATGACGAAGGTCCAACACTGACAGCACAAGTGTGCCGGCAAAGGCGAAGGAGACCCGGCGTTGGTAACAGCCACAACCGAGGGAACATGTACCGAAGCAGCAGTAGTGTGTGGTCAAAGTAGAAGACAATTTTGCCAGGGTGGCATAGGAGACAAACGTACGGAAGGTACCAGCAGTGGCACCATCCGTTGCATTGACAGGAGAAGTCTAGAGTGAAGAAACGACCGTTAAAGCGGTGCGGAAATGACTAGATAAAACGAACGATCCGGATTTAGTGAAGGCCGTGGTTGCACCCCTTCCGTGCGAGGCACCAGGGGCCGCAAAAGTTGTGCATGGTCGACAAGCAATACACAGAATAAGGGTCGAAGTTTGAACGAAAAGGAACTGTGACAAGCGAGTGGAGACAGTGGCCCAGAAGGTAGCCGTGATTTGTGGATTGAACGAACTACGGCAGACGTGACCGCCCGACATTGTCGTAGGTTCAGATTGCCTGTTGTTACATTTGTGTGATGTTGTTCGGACATAGCGGTGTGTTGCCTGTTCATTTCTTTGTGAAGGACGATCGTGAAAGACGTATGGTGGCAAGTGAAAAGTGCCGACCTGGAAAAGCTGCAAACGAAGGGTAGTGAAGAATGCAAGGTAGGAAAAGGTGATGGTCTGGAAACTACAGGAGGTCGTCAATGCAGGATGAAAAGAAGTAAGGACTGAAGGTGTGGAGGGGCATCCGTCAAGAAGAGAGCGGAACAGCAGGAACGAAGGGGGGGGGGGGATCTGGAAAACGGGAAAACGAAAGTGTCTAGGAGCGTCAAATAATGCCTGGACACAACCATTCATAGCAATGCAAAGGAGCAGAAGCCACAGTGGGCGATCGTCGGGCAACGAATCACAGATAACTGGTCCTACGAAGGTCGTAGTGACCAAAATGAAGTGGTCTAGTAGAGACGAAGCAGTGTAGGTCGCAAGCAGACGCAGGCCTCAAATGAAACCACTGCAAGAAACGACCAAAGGCAATGGACGACGAATGGGCGGTGATGATAGTAGCACTGATTAATGACCCTGCGAATGAGAAGACGAGCCGACGGCTGCAAACAGTGTTGGAGTCCACGATGTCCAGTTAAGTTTTCAAGACGAACTAGCGGAGTCCGCGTCGTCTCGCTACGCTCGAGGAGCTTTCATGCTGCAACTCTTGTGCTGCTGACAGACATTCCACGTCTAAAACGATTAAGCAAATGGTCAGAGTGCAGTATGCGTAAGGCTTCGCAAGGCCTCACTGCATAAACAAATGATAACCATAAATCATTCCAACAGTCTGGCCATTCGAAAGCTACGTGCACGTCGATCCAAGCTTCCAGTAATTTCTTTGATTCCAAGAGCATCACAAAATCATGTGCTGATTATTTCTACGCAAACTAATTGTAATTACTGCTCACAGTTCGTCCATCACATTCCTAAGCGCGCCTGCATTTCATCAATATCATTCAAAACATACGATTTGTTTGTTTGCACATTTGTATGTCTTCTCCTCCAGAAGTAATCCCCTATGGTGAGAGATGAAAGATTGAGATAGAGCAAAGCGAGACACATGTTGAAAAAGTTTACTTTACGTGGTAATTGCTCGATCTGCTCACTCAATCCACGCACCACCGTGCTTCAGAAACACGAATGTTTTACACCGTTTTAAAACCAGGTTTTCAGGCATCAAGTCAGTTGCTACAAAACTCGATTTGCTCGGACTGATTATTTCGATGTACTGATTATGGAAGGTGATAAATGAAAGATTGATAGAGCAAAGCGAAACACACATTGAAGAGGTTTAGTTTACGTGGAAATCACTCGCTTTGTTCGTCCAATCCATGCACCTCCGTGCTTCAAAAACACGAATGTTTGACACGTTTTAAAACCAGCTCTAGGTGTCTATTTTTCTATGCATCAAGTCAGTTATATACAAAACCATTTTTAAAATCTATATGTGGTGTGTTGCAAAATACGTCGTCCTTTTAGTAGGTTATTTTTTTCCATGCATCCTTTTCCAGATCATCTCGATTCGCTCGAGGAGGTTTTTACGAACAAACTATGACATCAAGAACAAACATCATGAGGGTTTAAACAAAAATTTTGACGTTAGTTTTTCAGGTTCTTTCGCTTATTTGAGGGTCATAATATCAAGTTACGGCGATGAAAATAGGCCTATTAAAAGCGAAATTTAAATATCTTTCGTTTGGTCCTACTCCCATCTTTGTACCTGCTTTGGTTCCAGAGGAGTAGAGGTACAAACAAGCAAACACACACACACACAGACGCACGCACGCACATCATACGTCTTTATGATGTAGACTAGCGGAGTCGCTCGCTTCGCTCGCTCATTCCGTGTCGTCTCGCTGCGCTCGAGGAGATTACTTGCTGCAACACTTATGATACAGACCTACCACATAAAAAACGATCAAGCAAATTATAAGAGTGTAGTATGAGATATCGGTTATCTCGAGAGAAGGTCAACATTATTTTTTTACGTCCAAGGAGTCAAGCAAAAAGTTAAGATCAAGCAATTTATCAGAAAAGCGCTGTTTCAGATGACAAACGCTGATTTTCGTTCGCTTCGCTCACTCAATCAGCGCAAACACCGTTTTAAAACCAAGTATATTGTTTTGATTTTTCCCTGCATCAAGTCAGTTAATACAAAACCAATTTCAAGATCTATGTGTGGTGTGTTGCAAAATACGTCGTCCGTGCATCTTTTTCCAGATAATCTCTCATCGCTCGAGGAGGTTTTCACGAACAAACTATGACGTCATGAACTAACATGAAGAGGGTTTAAAAAAAACTTTGTCGTTAATATTTCTGGGTTTTTCGCATATTTAAGGGTGATAATATCAAGTTACAGCGAAAAAAGGCCTATTAAAAGCGAAATTTAATTACCTTTCGTTTGGTCCTACTCCTATCTTTGTAGGTGCCTTGGTTCAGGAGGAGTAGAGGTACAAACACGCACGCACGCACGCACATCGTATGATTTTAATGATGTAGACTAGCGGAGTCGCTCGCTTCGCTCGCTCATTCCGCGTCGTCTCGCTGCGCTCAAGGAGATTTCTTGCTGCAATACTTATGATACAGACAGACCTTCCACATAAAAAACTATCAAGCAAATTATAAGAGTGTAGTATGCGATATCGGTTATCTCGAGAGAAGGTCAATATTATTTTTTTACGTCCAAGGAGTAAAGCATAAAAATCAAGCAATTTATCAGAAAAGCGCTGTTTCTGATGACAAGCGCTGATTTTCGTTCGCTTCGCTCACTCAATCAGCGCAAACATTACCTCAGAAACGTGACTGAATCAATGTAACCACCAAGAACCACACATCACGTGTAATTTGTGTTGGTATACACTTTATATGGGTTTTCTTGTTTTACTTGTTTTAAGAATATTGTTCTGTACGTCCTGCTGAGTACAGATTTTTCTATGGGCGTCTTATCACTTCACTTTCTGATGATCCCTCACTTGGAGAAACATCTGCAGAACGTTAGATGTAATCTCCTACGAAGGTAAGAGATGAAAGATCGCGAGAGCAAAGCGTGACACACATTGAAAATATTTAGTTTACGTGGAAATCGCTCGCTTTTCTCGCTCAATCCACGCACTGCCATGCTTCAAAACACGAATGTTTCCGTGCTTCAGAATCCTAGAAAATGACGCCCTTTTAAAACCAGGTCTATGGGACTGTTTTTTCCATGGATCAAGTCAGTTGATACACATTCAGATCCACCCATCCTTCCTTCCATCTTTCCTTCCTTCCACCCTTCCATCCATCCATCCTTCCTTCCTTCTATCTTTCCATTCATCCTTCCATCTTTCCTTCGATCCATCCATCCATCCATCCTTCCTTCCATCCTTCATTCTATCCTTCCATCTTTCCATCTTTCCATTCATCCTTCCATCTTTCCTTCGATCCATCCATCAGTCCTTCCTTCTATCCTTCCATCTATCCTTCCATCCTTCCTTCCTTCCTTTTTTTCATCCTTCCCTTCATCCTTCAATCCATCATTTCTTCTTTCCTTCATCCATTCTTCTTTCGTTCCTTCCATCCTACCTTCCATCCATACGTCCTTCCTTCCATCCAT
>JAHWFP010032602.1:16802-32093 GCA_023313725.1 Lithobius niger
TACGTCCTTCCTTCCATCCATCCTTAATTGGTTCCTTCCTTCCATTCATCCTTTCTTCCATCCTACCATTCGTCATTTCTTCCATCCTTCCTTCCATCCATCCATTCACCTTTCCATTCTCGCATCCTTTCTTCCTCTTTTCCATTCATCAAGTCAGTTAATACAAAACCGATTTTAAGATCTATATGTGGTGTGATGGAAAATACGTTGTCCTTTTCGGTTCATTAGGCCGCGTCTCGCTGCGCTCCAGATCATCTCTCTTTGCTCGCTTCGCTCGCTCATTCCGCATCGTCTCGCTCCGCTCGAGGAGATTTCTTGCTGTAAAACTTATGATACAGACAGACCTTCCACATAAAAGACGATCATGCAAATTATAATAGTGTAGTATTAGACATCGGTTATCTCGAGAGAAGGTCAGTATTATTTTTTTACGTCCAAGGAGTCAAGCAAAAAGTTAAGGTCAAGTAATTTATCAGAAAAGCATTGTATCAGAAAAGTGACGTTCTGGGTAGGAGAGTTCCGACGCAAAGCCTTCCGCCATGGAAAGGATAAAGTTTATATTTAGGTCCACATTTTCCATGTTCCTTACGGATAATTGTAAACCTTGAGTTAGTGCCGTCGACAGGACGGAGGCCGGAGGAAATGGTGATGGTGCTGATAATGGTAGAGTTTTCACAGGGGAAGCCTGTCCGGGCAGTCTGGAAAGAGGAGAATCGGTAGCTGTAGCCGATGGAAGCTGGTCAGGAGGTATGGAAACAGCAGGGTCCGTTGGTAAGAGTATTGGAGCCACAGTGCGCCAAATGGGAGCAAGCTACTATCATGGTGGAGCCATCGGAAAATGAACGTTCTTGATCCGGACTCCAGACAGTGTCAGGAGCAGAAGGTTTGAAGGCGGATTGAAGCGTGTAGGGCAAACTCCAGAAGGGCCTGCTGTGGAAGGCACAAAATCGGAACGTACAGGAGCTGCTTGGGAAGAGAACGTGATTGCGTTGTAGAAATCGCGGGCGAAGAGATGGGGGAGGAACGGGACATTCCTCAGATGGGAGCCCGGTGGAGACAGTTGGAGAAGAAGAGGATCCGGATCGCTTAGCAGCTCTTTGACGTTTGTATAACGTTCAGTGCGTAGCTTAGAGTGCAAATGCTGCAGAGCAGAGAAGAACCGATGTACTGTCGATGATTCTGACAGTTAGGGTGAGGATCAAAATGTTCAATTAATCCGGTTACTCCAATGCAACCAAAAGCGATAGGCGCAGGGACGTTGGGAGTCGAAACGGGAGGTTTCTTGGGAGAAAAAGAGTTTGACGACATTGGCTAGTAATAACGAAGAATACGTTGAAGACCAGACGAATAATGGACACAAAGTACCGGAAAGGCTTCGCGCCAAAACACGAGGTGGCCGACACGGGGATTCTAGTGGTGGCTGGTACAAAGCGGGAAACGTGGCAGTTCCGGTGATACCTGTGCGAAATAAGGAGAGAGGCAGTAAACGGAACGTTGGATTTGCTTGTCCCTGGACGGAGAAGACAGCTGCAGATTCACAAGAACAGTTACAGTAACGACTGGACACTACGATCGCGAACCGACGTACTGCGATGTTAGTGTATGTAGACAAAGGTGTAATAGAGAGAAACGTAGAAGGATGGAAGGAACGGAACGTGGGGGAAGAATGGGTCGGAATGGACGGATGGACGCCTTTGGAGATCATGGTTCGGCCAACAATAGCCGAGGTCCCCCCCTCCCCCCATCTTTTACCTGGTCCGTGTACCTCTGAATGCAGATGCAAACACCGGGCTGTCGTCCGTAGACCCCCGTGTAGAGGGAAGGACGGAATGAAAAATCATGTTAGACAGGAAGGACGAAATGGACGAAATGGTGACGTCTCGATAAGAGCCAAACCGTTCTGAATTGAAAAATAGAAACACTCTGGCGAGTGTGTCCTGTTGTCTTTTCTTCATGACGTGTTTGTGTTTTATTTTCTCTCCTTTTTTTTTGTGATGGGGGGGGGGGGATAGTTGAACGACATCTTCTTTGGCTGGAAAACCTTTGTACACAGTGACCTATGAGCAAACAAGGTATTCACAATATTTTGCGTCAGAAAAGAAAAAAACCATTGGCGTTCCATCCAATTCAGGCGGAACGTTACACCGCAGAGATACTGGTGGGGCGAGAAAACATGGGCGGAACGAGACATTCGCGTTCCGTTCAATCCAGGTGGAGCGTAGCATCACGGAGAGATGGGTGGAGTTAATGTCCACGTACAGGGAACATAATCCAGTCGAGAAGAACGACCGAGCTTCAGAGAGCAGGACAATGCGAAGGAATCACCAGCTGGAAGTGGAGTGATACCAGGGAATGCTTGAAAAAAAGAACGGGAGAAAGTCGGGCGAACGAAGCCCGGAACGCGCCGAGGAATGTTCGGAATTAAAACCACTGAGGGATGCCAGTTCAAGACAGCAGAGGCTGGTAGGATCAGTCAGAGGCGAGGTAGATGAAGTCCCAAGACTGGAGGTTGCGGAATGTCCGGAAACCAGCAGCCAACAGGATTGGCAGATGGAATGCAGAACGTGTGCCGGAACGTCGATATGGGAACAGGGAGGCGCATGGAAGCTGAGGCCTGTTACGCCGGAGAGTGGCAATCCGGTGCCCACAGAAGACTTGAGATTACTGCAGTTGGCAATATGGGACGAAGGCGACCACGTCTAGGGTCTGCGTGTCGAAAGGACCTCCGCAATTCACATTCCGGGAAGCAGGAAAGGAACGCCGGAACAACCGCTGATGGCGGAGGGCGAAGCACCATGTCCAGGACGGCTTAGCAGAGACAGGCCGTCTGAAACGCCGGGCCGGGGCAGCCTGGGAAAGGTGAACGGAACGGGCAGGGAATAAAGCTGAAGGAACGGAACGCTCACTGGAACGGCTCGTAGTAGAATCATAAATCACAGGAGGAGAAGAGGACACGAACACGGAATCATGCGACAAGTCTGCAGCAGCCAGAAGAACAAGTGAATCCATGGAACTAAACAAGTTTGGCGGAACGCCTGGACCGGAACGTGGCATAAGGATTTCAGGAGCAACCACACACGGTAGCTGCCCTAAGAAGAAAGATGATTGTGATCCGCTGCGTTCCGCTTATATAAGCAGGCCCATTTCCGGACATGTGCAATGGGTACGAGCTCGGCAGGGAAGACAACTTTATTCTACGGAAAAAGGGGCTCCAGCAAGGGGGGAAATTGCTAATGTAAAAACAAGGTAATGTTTATTTCGTGGTAATAAAAATGTTAATCTCCAGATTTATCACAATATACATGGCTTCCATCATGTTTTCTTCACGGTAAACCAAGCCTAAGATTGTGTGTGGGGGTAGGATTTTTTACATGAGTCTAGAAGGGGGAGAACCATTCCAACTTTGCTCCCCTCCCTATTCAATACTCACTCGGCCCTTAGGCTGCTAAAGCTTCTTTAGGATTCAATCATTTGAATTGCACCCTCATAGACAGATGAGCTGTAGCTAATAACGTCTACTAGCAAGATGAAAATCTTGTAAAAACAATAGGCTTGTGTGTGTTCAGGTTTTGTCTTCCCCACCCCCCTCCACACACACACACACATTTTACAAACAAAATTTAAGCAAATACGAGTAAGTTACACATCGGTAAAGGAAACACAAAACACAACGGCGAAATTTTAAACGAAAACTTGGCTTGGAATTCTATGGACTAAATAATTTTTTTTTTTTAACAAAATTTGCCTCCCATCCCAATCCACACACAGTATTTTGTCTTCGATACACCTCTGGAAATTCTTAGAGAGTACGCTGGAATGGGACCACCAATGAAACATATCCATTGTAACAGTAACGCCATTCACTGCATTCTCTCCCTCCCCCCACCTTATTTTTTAATGCCCTTTAGGTAAATAAAATTATGAAGAAGATTAATTAAAATTAATAAAAAAATTTTATTACACTAAAAGAAATTCTATTCGGGGACTGCAATACTGATTTTCCCTTCCAAGCTCAATAAGAACTGCTTTTTTTTATTTACTGCTTTTATTTAGACCTATGAATGCATAAATGAGCATGCTTTTATTTGCATCTTCCAATGACAATTTTGCTATTTGCCCTTTTTTCCGACGGTGTCATATCTTTTTTTTTTTTTAATTTGCAGGTGCCTGTTTCTAAGGTAAAAAAAAATTAAAATGTATAAGTATCATTCATATAATATTTTTTCTGTACTTCTCGTTAAATACTAGCGTATATTCAATATTGATAACGGAATAATGCTTTATTAGTTTTTATTTATTATTGCCGACGAGTACATAGGGACTAGGCCTTGTATACTCGATTGATCTTATTTAGCACTGCACCTGCATGGAGTTAGGTGTGACAGCCAGGGGTGACAGTGTGTGGGGCGAGCGCAGCCCCGCACCCCAACCACACCCATCAGATCAAAATAAAATAGTAGATATGTGGCAAAAAGGTGATTCTGTAGTACTTTCCCCAAAATGGTGTAGGAACAGTTCTGAACGTTGGGTCCGAGATAGAGTATTGCAAGAGGGCGATTTTTTTCAATTTTTTTTTTCGACCGCGAAAGTGGTATTTTGTTTAACAATAAAAAAAATGGAATTCTTTTGTTCGTTCCCCTGACTGAATTGCTGCCCAGTGATTCTAGGGTGGCCCTGATAACAGCGTACGCTATGTGGTGGCAAAATACATTTGAAAAAATCCCTATGGCAAAATACTATCCACATAACGGTAAATTGTCTCTGCTCATCCAACTATACAAACAGGTTTTTGGTTGTGTACTACGTTGAAATTGATGGAATCCAAACTGTCCTCCCCTGCGGGTTCTTTTTCGTGCAGTGCTAAATATCGTCAAGGAAAAGAGACGCACGGCATTACTCGACGCAACGAGGAACGTATACGAGCAGCCAAAACGCCCACTCGCTAGACCGAAGATTCATTTCAGTTGAACGCCAGAGTAGTATGATAAATTCTTGATACAAGCGATTCAACCGGATTTCCTTCACAGTAACGATAGCAACAAAACTAAACGGTCGCGTGGGGAAGGCCGGCTGCAACAAAAGTTGCAGATAGCACTAGCTGTCACAGCTGGCCTTCACGCTCGCGCCAGGTTCCCAGAATGCCTAGCGCTGATGGCCAATCTGACACTACCGCCATCTATTGCATGGAAAACACCACAGAAAACAAAAGAACATCTATCTCTCCTTTGATCTCCTACCTTTAATACAAAACCAATGTTAAGATGTATATGTGGTTTGTTGCGAAATGCATCGTCCGTGCATCCTTTTCCAGATCATCTCTCTTCACTCGAGGAGGTTTTCATGAACAAACTATGACGTCATGAACAATCATCAAGAGGGTTTAAAAAAACTTTGACGTTACTTTTTCAGTTTTTCGCGAATTTGAGGGTGATAATATCAAGTCACAGCGTGAAAATAGGCATATTAAGAGCGCAATTTAATTATCTTTTGTTTGGTCCTACTCCCGTCTTTGTAGGTGCCTTGGTTCCGGAGGAGTAGAGGTACAAACACGCACGCACATCGTATGATTTTAATGATGTAGATTGGTAGTGAGGTTGTAGGCAGGTGTAAGCCCCAATGCAACCGCTGGAAGATTGGCGAAGGACTGGAGTGCTACAAACGGCAGGAAATGATGATGGTCGCACAGACGAACGGCTCGTTGAACCACAGGAAGAGTCGTCAGATCGCAACGGCCGCTGGATAGTCCATGATGTCCAGGTAAGTGGTCAAGACGAACGTGTAAAGAGATCACAAGCAGGCTTAAGCCTCGTAAGCGATCAACCCAGAATGATGACCGAAGGTCAGTAGAAATCCAAGGGCCTCAGCGTGGTCGCACCGAATGTGAATGGTCCGGAGAGTAGGGGAGACCAACCACACAGCATATACTGATTTCACACTACTAAATTCGTCTCGCGCCCGGGCGCGCCATGGCGCGTGCCGAATGAGAGCCAGCCCTGGGCAGCCCGTTTCGGCTTTCACATTTAAAAATTCGTAGCGGCCGTGTTTTCTGCATCTAGCGAAGGGGTGAGTCGTGCAATCCTTATCCCACAACAATAGGACTGAGAAGGGGAGCAGCACGAGGAAGAAAGGTCTTTTATGCAGGTAGACAGATAATACGTGACGATAATCACCTGGCGCGCGCTAGCACGCTTTGCTAGAGCGGCCAAGCTGGCACGCAAATAAGCGGCCGGCGCGTGCTGGCGCGAGACGAATTTAGTAGTGTGAAATGGTGAGCGCGCGCCAAGCGCGAGACGAATTTAGTAGTGTGAAATCAGTACTAGAGAAGAAAGCTGAAATCAGGTCCAATGTTAGCACTTTTATAGGAGGGTTGCGTCACACATGAGCAGTAGGATATGCTACCAAGCTGTCAGGGAAGCCAACAACTTCTTCTCTAGGGGGTGATTGCATTAGAGGAAAGAATGCTATAAATTGCAGGTAATGTATATTATCATCGGCATATAGAAATACAGTTTATCAGAGTTGTCATACAGCCACATGTATTTTCTATTGTTTGTTTGAAATGTTCTAGTAAAAAGCCATCATATCCACTTGGAATTTTTACAATTCATCTTATTAATAATGCAGAAATGGTGTTGTTTCCAAGATTTCCAATGATTTTTTTCCATATAGATGTTATTCTGTGCTTTATTTTTCTTTTAATGTTCATATTCTAATTTTTATTGTTCTTATTTTTTAAGTTACGTACCTTTGTCTCAAAATAAATAGAAACATTTTTGCAGGTATTCTTCATGTTGTCTTTAAAATTTAATTTTATATGCTCGTCAATATCAGTTTTGTTTGTATTTTTCCCTGTTAGTAGGTTTGTTTTATGCCAAATTTCTTTACTATCATCTTTTTCGCGTGTTTTGAAGAATTTACAATAGTATTCCTGCTTACGTTCAGAGATTTAAATTTTTACGTCACGTTTACATCATTATAAAGCTTTATCTGTTCTGGTAATACTGTACTCCTTTTTCTGATGCATATTCCATAGCTTATTTTTTTTGGTTAATAATATTTAAAAGGTCCTCATCATCCATTCATTTCTGATGTCAATTTTTTTGCGCGCTTACATTTTTTCCTGGGTACAGTGTTCTTAGCATAGATACCTTCAACTGTTTCTTCAATTTTTCGGTATACATTAGACATTTGCTTAAAAAAAGCCCAGTTTTTAAGCTGTAGTGTTTATTAATATTAGTGTTTAAAAATACGTATTCCAGATCATTTACTGCTTTGTTTTTCACTGCTTTAAGTTTGGTTTTATTTTTATTCCACATTTCTATTGCTATACAGCGTGTTTTCAGAATAAAACCGACAAACTTCCAGGGCATACTCAGGAGGTTAAGATAAGTCGACAAGTTCTATATAACACCTATCCAAAAATGCTTGGTTACCGAGATATCGCCCTATTTGACCCCATTCTTTTATGATCGAGTTTTTAAGTTGTGGTTTAGTGGAAGCAGTGGAGGCCTGTATCAGACTGCCTTGCAAGGCGCACGCCGTACTGTGGCCTCATACTAAACAAACTAGGATGCAGCAAGGTGCACCAGTGGGAAAACTTCGCGATAAGAAATTACGTTCGAAACTGCAATATCGTCTAATCTTGCCAAGACAGGAACAACTTGCAAGATCTCAGTATGCTGATGCGTTTTGCCGTGAAGCGGACCTGGCTTCTTTTCAAGGCCTCGCTCTACCTAGTAAATCTTAACGTTTCCGTAATGAAAAATACGTTAGAAGTAATGCTATATTTTAATTAGGAAGCAAAAGAATGCAGCAGAATTTCCTTTTATTATTCCTAAGAAAACCTTACTTATTTTCCTGAAACTGGGCAGGCAAAGTATTTTCATTGTTCCCGACGTTTTAAAAAAAGAAAGCCTTCGTTAACCAACTGAAAGCCGTAAAGGGAGAATGAAAATGGCCTGATCTTGGAAAGTTGGGGAGGCAGGGGGGGAGCAACGGTAACCAACTGGCCCATTGGCTTTATAGTCTACGTTGGGCACTGCCAAATTTTATAGCCGTAGTTACAACGTACAGTAATTTTTATAAAGTGCTTAAGAAAGATGGTCAACATCAAAAGGCATCCCTTCCTAGGTAAGATCAGGTATTTCAATGTCTTAAAGAGTTTGAGCTTCGAGAATCTGCTTGGAAGTTTCAACGCTCGTTAAACCTGCCCCACCCCCTCACCTCTCGGGCCAATAGCTGTAAAGTGGACTCTAGTTTTGTTTTTTTAACTGCAAAAAATAAATAAATAAATAAACATGAACAGAACAAAGGAGAGGCGAAATAAAGGCCCCTGAACAGTGGGCAGGGAAGGGGGGGGTGCGCGTGGGAACCAGCTCCCCCTCCTCCCCCTCCCACGGGTGGAAACCCCAAAATGTGTCATAATATGTGAAAAAGTACAACCCGGATGCGGTAGTGATGTACCGTAAAATACTTCATCTTCCCGGACCCTACTCGGGAGCTAACAACACCCCTGGCTTTGTTCGGCCGCCTGATGAATTTTTTTCCGTGCTGTGGCTACGGTGCCCTACATCGAGTCATTCAAGAAAAAATGTTTGGTGACATTTCGCTCAAAAGATGGGGGACCAGCTCCCTCAAACCAATCCTCAACCGATGCCTACAATCTTTGCGCACAAATTAAAACGAAACCATAATTCACAAAACAGTTCACATCTGCAACCACCATTTCCGCTCATCCTCCCCCCTCCCAGAAATAAAAACACGAAACTAGTACGAAAACATTTATCAAAAGCAGCGATGTATTTTACAGTTTTGAGCAACATTTATTGCGTGTAGAAATTATTAACCTATGCCATTCTTTAAAAGTTTTTTTTAATTTATTAACAATTTAATAACTTAACTAAATTACTGAATAAATGAGTTACTAAATAACTTGACTAAATTTATTAAGAACTTAACTTATTAGCAAGAGTTAAACGTAGTTGCAGTTTTGAACGCAATTCGATTAGGCCTAGCACGAAGTTTTGCAGTAGGTTGGTGCACCGTGCTGAATCTGAGTTTGTGGCTCTATGAATTTGGTCTTAAACCGTCGCTAACGCCTCTAGTTCATACCAGTTGACGCTGCTTAAACACACAAGACGGTGTATTAGGGCACAATAAAAGCGTGCACCTTGCAGGCATTCAGTCACAGCCTGTGACTCATAGGCTCCAATGAAGCCATGAATACTCGATCATAACATAATTGGGTTCTAATAGGGAGCTATCTCGGTAACAAGCATTTTTGGATAGGTGTTGTATAGGACTTTTTGACTTGTCTTTGCCTCCTTCGTATGCTCTGGGAGTTTGTCGGTTTTATTCTGAAACACCCTGTATAGTAGTGGTCACCTGGTTTAATTGTGATAATGTATCCTTTACAATCGATATTGTTTAATTTCATGAAAATGATGGAGTGGTGGCTGCTACGAGTGGTGCTGCACTGTAATCTGGTGATTCAGCTGCGGCGATTGTTAACTTGTTTTTTGACTAGCGTTGATTCAAGAAGAAGGGTGCAGAATCTAATTTCTTTTAAAGAAATTAAGATGGTTAGAAAACTACCACCACAGTGGGTAGTTAAGTTATCAGCAATCTTGAGTTTAATTAAAATAAAATATCCAATATTAAACTAACCTAACTCTATCCAAATAATCAAAGGAACTTCAAGAAGTCTCTCATGGTTTCAATAAAAAACAGTTCAGTCCAAACAGTGCAAGTCTTATCTACAAGTTTTTGTTTCGATTTAAATCACTCTTGGTGAGTTAACATTACATTTCAAAATAGAAATGAGGGTTTTGTTCACAAAGAACTCTACTTAGTTAGCAGTATTGCATTGAAGTAAATGAACAGTCAAAAAGTTACAAGAAAAGACCGTTTTTTTCAAGTTATCGAATTTCAAATGATGATTAACGTAGCCAACCAGGACTGTGCCTTATGCATGTTAGAGAAAACCGTGCTTGGGGCCATTCAAGTATTATGTCATCAAGAAGAGGGAATGAGGGGAGGGGTCGCCTATACTGGTAACGATTGCTGACGAGGGGGCAAAGGGGTAGCCAGTTGATAACGTAAGACAAAATGTAAAAGGGTGGAAATACGCAAAAAACACAGAATTTAAATAAATACAATAACTGCTTATGCTAATAAATCATGAGCTCTGGCTCATAGTGGGTAACAGTAGGAAGGGACAACAACCGCCATCCCACCATCACACCCAAGAAAACATATCATTCTGAAAAATGGACCTCAGTCGGAAATACTTAGATTTACAAAACAAAATGAAAATGAATAAAAAAAATTAATAATATTTTGGCACAGCTTGGGATAAAAAAAATTTGCCCTTAAATCCGTTGATCCCAGTTAGACCCCAGGCAATCGGCCGACCCCCTCCCCCTACCCCACCATCGCCACCGCCTTACCTGATGCCAGATGAAAAGTTTAACTGTATATACATACTAACAGACCTCCCCTGTCTGTGTGCAACTGTTGGCAGAGTTGAGGGGACAGAAAAAAGTCTTTCGTTTGGTGTGGGGGGAGTGGGTTAGGATGAGTAATCCTGTATATTGCATTCGTTATTCAAACATAATGCGTGTTAGCTTTTAAGTTAAGCAAAAAAGTGCACGATTCAAGACGAGTTACATTAATGACCAGCCAATTTCGAATTTTCTTCTACAACTAAATAAGACTAGTTAGTTTCACCTTTGACAACATCGCACGGAAAACGGAGTCGTATCTTTCGTTCCTAACAGGCGTAAGACAAAACTCTCTATAGTAACTGTTTATTAAGCTGTCGAAAGTGATTGTAGAATGAATTTGGAATTCTGCCTTTATTATGTAGCACTGCCTTCCAAATCTGTCATCGTACTGGGAAAATATCGAGGCTCATCCGTATTACAGTTACGCTCATTAAATAATATTCCGATAACTTCCACTGATTATACAATAATTACCTGATTAGCAGGAGGCGCTATTTGTTCAACATAACTATCCGATTTGTCAATATGCGTAGAATACTGACTGGGACAGTTAGCAGCAAAGCACAAAGTATCCACCATTTTTTTTTTATTGGTTCACCCATGCGATGTTGTCAAAGCTGAAACTAACTAGTCCAATTTCGGTTCAACTTCTTTTTCATACGGAAGCATAATAGGCAAATATTCTTGGTCAAGCTTGATCTATTCATATGCAAACGATTTAATCATAAACTGTTCAATACCAAAGCCTACAATTTGCTGGCACGTGTTACTAATATTATTATTATTATTACTATAATTATAACCCAAGCAGGGATAATAGAAGGGTCGGATCCAGCAGACCAAACCACGGGCATACGAGGTAGCTGCCCTGGCTATGGCCCTCAGGATAGGCTTAGAGCAAACCAGAAGTCAAATGCAGGACACTGATTGGTTGGAGGAGTGGTCTCGTCGGTTTGGCGCCAAAACGAAGGAGAAGTCACTACAGCTCTAAGGGATTGTATATGGTACTATAAATTATTAAAGCAGCAATGTTGGACTGTAAGGCAGAGTTAACCCGGACTTTGAACCAATAAAAATAAAGTTGCAAATGAGTAAATACGGGAATAAGTAAATGCTAGAACGCATTTAAATAAGTTAAAGCCAAATGTGAGGACCAACGTGTATAATCCGTGAAACGTACAGGACAGAAGGAAACATAGATGACAGTTTAAGTAAATAGGAATTAGAGTTTAGTCATGATAAACATTTTAAGTACAGTACATGATACCAGAAACGAGTCGACAAGGGAAGTGGAGAGTAAACAAACTTTACAACAGTATAGCGTTTTCCAAGCCTCACTAACAATTATCAGTGCAAGACACTGCTATCTAATGCTATTGTTACAAGCGTATTATTACACTCTCCTTTATGGATCAGTCATAGTTATATCTGGATCCAACAAGCCCCCACGTGAATTCAACACCTCTTGTGGTCAAAGAAGTTGATTCAAACAATTGATAAATCTGAAATAGAGAAACAATGAGTTAACTACGCATGGCGTGCAGCGCATAAGCCTTTGGTCATGACGTCAGCCCATTTCTGTTCAGTGGAGACATATTCAAGTTTAATATCTTCTGACTTGATTTTCTCTCTCACAAAATGATAAATTATATCAAAATGCTTTGTACGAAACCTTTCTATTTGCGAGTTAGCATGTTAAATTGCTGCTTGGGAATCACAAAACAGTGTATAGTTGCTGGTAATTGAATAATTTCGTTTCCAATCTCTTGAACCAGGTACGCATCCAAAATATTTCTCTTGCTCCCAGGCACAAAGCACGATATTCAGATTCGCACGTGCTAAGTGAAACAGTTTTTTGTTTTACAGCACGCCAAAGTACAGGGCTTCCCGCATAAGTCACCACTACGCCACTAATTGATTTCCTGTCGTCTGGGTCATCTGCATGACTTGCGTCCGTGTAGACTCGGAAGCCCTCAGTATTTCTTCGGTAAATTAGTCTTAATTTCTTCGTCCCCTGCAGATACCTTAATATTCTTTTGGCTGCAGTCCAGTGAGTTGGCCCTGGTTTTATTGAATGAATGGAGATGGCATTTACTGCATAAGCAATGTCGGGTCTCGCAGCTAAGGCAATGTAAGACAAAGATCCTACTAATTGACGATACGCAATATTTTTCATTTCCTCTTCTTCCTAGGGGGTCAAAGTAGTAGTCTTCTTTAAATGTGTTCCTGGCGCAACAGGTGTATTAACAGGTTTACATGACTCCATATTAAATTTCTTCAAGACTATTTCTATATAAGTCTGCTGATGCAGTCCCACTGACCCATCTTCATACCGCTCAAACTGGATAGCAAGTAAAAAGTTTATAGGACCTAAGTACTTGATTTCTAGGTCACTTTCTAAGATTATTCGTAGACGTATAAGCATGGACGCATCTTGTGACGCGTAGGCCAAGGCATCGACGTATACAGTTATGATTCCTAGAACTCCGTCAACTTCTATCCAATAAACGCACGCATCTGATAAACAACGCTGCATTACATTTTGTAGCATGATCTCGTTAAACCATTCGTACCAACGTCTGGCAGATTGCTTTAATCCGTATATACTTCTGACAAGACGACAAATTTTATTTTCCTGCCCAGGTATAACGAAGCCTTCTGGTTGGCGCATGTTCACAAATTCATTTAGTCAGCCATTTAAGAAAGCTGTGGTGATGTCGTACTGGTCAATAAACCAGCCTTTCTGAATTGCCATACTTAATATCAGACGTATAGTAGACAGTCCGGCTGTAGGACTGTAAGGTTCAAAATACGATTCAAAGTACCTTTAAGTATAACCTTTTACAACCAGTCGTGCTTTATAAAATCAATGCCTCCTATCGCATTTCTTTTGACACAAAACACCCACCTGAGGTCAACGACTGCCACTCCTGGCTTCGGATCGTCTATCGACCACATGCCATTTGACATGAGACTACCATATTCAGTGATTGCAGCAAGCCACTTATCGGCGTCTTCACTTTCCATTGCTTGTTTGAAAGGCTGTGGAAATTTTGGCACAGGGTCCAGTAGTGCAAAATCTGTGTCAACATAATCATCATTACAAACATTAATGACACATTTATCTCGGTTCAGTTCTTTTAACACACTTTCACCATATAAAGTTTTCATCATTTCTTCGCATGAACCACCTGTTTCAAAATACTCACATAAATTCGCTACTAATGCTTCTTGTGAGTCACTGCCATTACTTTCCCCTGAAACAGTGTTCAGTGCTGCTTTATTCTTAGTCAAGCTTCTAGTCACTCTTCTGTCTTCACTCAGCACCTCCGTTGTGGATGGCCTTGATGTACTGGGTTCCCTTTCTTCTTGACTGACTGAATCATCTTTGCTTGGTACCAATGACCTTGATTGATTCGGTTCCTCAGTCCTTGTATCTTCGTTCCTTTCGTCATTTGGCTGATTTAGGACTACTTCTAGGCTGGTTGGCCTTACATTTTCGGTCTCCTCTCCTTCATTTTCACTGTCGTGTGGCTCCACCTGTAATTCTTCTTCTTCTTCATTCGAGGGCACTACGCCATTACATTCTACTGAACTTTCGACTTTGTCCCAGTTTTTGAAGAATACATCCACATCTTCCTGTGAATTTGATATACTGAAATTATATTCTCGTTCAAGGAAAATTGCATATCTAGTAACTATTATGCATTTATCACGTAAGTGCCATAACCTGTAACAACGAGTATTTGGATCGTAGCCCACCATAACGCATTTTATTCCTCTTGGTGAAAGCTTGTTACGGTGCGGTTTAGGTACGTGGGCAAAACAAATGCAACCAATGGCCTTTAAATGTTTTACAGTCGGTTTTTGTGTCCTATTTAACCATAATTGCATGGGAGTCACAAATTTATCGTTTTTATTCGTGCACCTGTTACGAATATATGTGGCTGTTAAAATAAGTTCACCCCAAAGGTACATCGGCAGATTTCCTGAAATTATCGTTGCTCTCCCTACAGACGTCAATGTCCTATGAATTCTCTCAGCTTTTCCATTGCTTTCGGGATTGTAAATTCCTGTAGTTACGTACTTGATCCCTCTAGCTTTAAAGAACTGTTTTAGGTCCTATCCCAAGTATTCGCTTTCGTTATCGCTTTTAAAAACTTTAAGCTTGTTCCCCATTTGTCTTTCGGCTGTAGTCACGAATTCTTTTACAAACTTATAGAGCACTGCTCGTTTTTGTTGACCCAAACGCTTTTGTTGTCCAACAACACAGAGTCGCTAGGAGTGCAAACATCGCTGTGGACGCTTCAGCTACAAATCCACTTCTTCTCTGTCCTCTGCGAGCTCCTCTTCTCCCTCGGAAATTGCGATGATGGCTGTTCCCTCTTCCTGGATCGCTTGCGCTATAATTAGAATTTATGACACTGGTTACATTTTGTTGTAGGGAACAGGGGAGGGCAACAGGCTACCCTATGTCCGGCCCCGCCGCATCTGAAGCATGCGTTCTTATTTGCATTTCTGAAGTTTTCATGAGTATTTACAGTTGATAAGGCTGAGCTACTTATTTGTCGACTTCTTTCATCTTTTACCGCTACTCTAAAGTCTTCAAAATAAAGTAATTCTTTCATTTTCTTCACAGTTATGGTCTCTACAACTTGAGTAGATAATCCTATCAACATTACGTCACATTCAAACGGCAGAACTCCCAAAATTAACCATGCCAAATTTTTGTCTTCGATATTGAACCCACAATCTTCTAATTCATGAACGCATTCATCAATTTTAT
>JAHWFP010032603.1:0-40998 GCA_023313725.1 Lithobius niger
AACTCCAATAAATACCTAGCCAGTCAAATGGGGAATATCCAAAACGTGAAAAATTCTATTGTAATTTTTGATTGTGACCCTTTCACGATTACTAACATTATCAAAAGCATAAAAATTAACAATTCAACTGAAAATGGCGGTATCCTAATGTCTCATATTACCGACTCAATTGAAAATTGATCATCTTTATTTCTAGGCTTATAAATTCAATAATCGTCACTGAAAAATGGTCTGATGAACTGAAAACTCAAATTCTTAGATCGATTTATAAAAAAGGTTTAAAGACAAATTTAGACAATTACCGACCTATTGCACTTCTTTCTAACATTAATAAAATTATTGAACAATTTTTCTTAAAAAATATTTTGAACTTTTGAACAAACATAATATTATTACAAATAAGCAATATGGTTTTAAACAAAAGCGAAGCACATTAACACATTAACGAATTAATTTCTTTTTCCCTTAACAACTTCAAGTACATTGAAGGAGTGCTGATCGACTTACAGAAGGCTTTTGATACCATTGATCATCAAAAACTTTTAAATAAATGTCAAAATTATCGGCTTAGAGGTAAATGTTTTAATATCCTCTAGAGTTACCTGAATAACAGAAAGGCATGTTCCGAAATTTGTAACAATACCAGCGATCCAATTGATGTTTGCTTTGGAGTGCCTCAAAGCTCTGTCCTAGGACCTCTTTTATTTAGCATTTACATAAACGATATCACGAACTGCATAAAAACATGCGAAATAATACATTTTGCTGATGATATTGTTTTGCTGTCCATCCAGTCTGATAAACTAATCATGGAATCTAACCTAAAAAAAAGATTTTGATAATTTATACTATTGGTTTTTGACTAACGATTTATTCATGTGAAGACAAAACCTGCTCAATTGATATAAGTTCTACACACCGAAAATATTCAAGTAACGATTTATATATTCATACAGAAAACTGTCTAAATTATTTAAAATGTACTTTAACCTGTACCAAGGTGAAACAAGTTACTGAAATAAGTATCTTGGACTTGGGGTCAACAATTTTTGGAAACATGTTCATCATATCAATCTTCTGATCACTAAACTTTGAAGAATGATCCCTTTCTTCTATAAAATTAAATCGCTATGAATAATAAGAACAAACGAATCGTCTTTGATGCATTGGTGACCAGTCATCTTAGATGTGGTATTGAAGTGTATGGTTTTGCTTCTTCAACCCTTATTGATAGGCTACAAAAGGTACAAAATAAAATTTTAAAGGTCCTTTTCAGAAAACATAACCAGTACAAATCTACTAAAGAATTATTTAAGGAACACAGAATTTTAAATGTAACTAAATTGAGAAACTTTATTATTATACATAAAAATTACTTTTGCAACGATTTCAAAATTAAAGATGAATTTTTAAAATGGGTTTCCTTCGCGATAAAACATTAATGTTCCATATTCTACTAATTAAAAATAATTACGGCTAAAAAAAATAAAGATTATTATATTCCAACAATTGTCAATTTAATTCAATCAAAATTACTAGATTTAACTCAGTAACTCTTCTGTCAAACACAAAATAAAAGAATGGCTAATTAACAACTAAGTTTTAATTTTATTCTTTATTTATTGTTTTTTTTTGTCTGTGATTATTATTATTTTTTTTTTACCATACTGTTTGATTTAATTTTGTTGTATAGATTTTTTTTATCTAGATTGTGAAATCATGTCTAAATGTGTAGCCACACAAGAACTTTTATAGATCTTCGGCAACACTCTTTGAATAAAGGTTATTATTATTAAAAAAAATTAAAATTTACATTATTGCAGCTATTTAATCCTACGGAATTGTCGTGTGTTATTAAACTGTGCGTGTAATCTTCCTCTTTTACTTCAGATTTCGTAAGGTAAACGGTACAGTTTGGTATTATACTATGTATTGGCTATAATGAGTAATTTTTAGTTTTAAAATGCGAGCCTTTTATGAGTTATTTTTCTGATATTTATAACAAATACAAAATGTAAGAGCTGCATGCGAAATTGTCTGGAAAATTTATAGAATCGAAGACACTGGTAATTATTAGTCACAGTGTTGAAATAAATAAGGATGCAAACCTATTTACATTGCTTTTTGGACTTAAATGTCAGACTGCCGGAGCGGAAAATTGAACCCACGACCTTTGAAACCAAATACTGAGGTCCTAACGCTAAGCCAGTAGGACCAAGTATGGCTCAGTGGTAGGACCATGGCATGTGGCTTCAAAGGGCGTAGGTTTAATTCCCTGCTCAGGCAGTCTGACATTTAAGTCCAAAAGGCAACGTAAGTAGATATCCATCAGTTTTTGTTTAACCCTTATCGAGCCCATTTGGCTTTCCATCCTGGTTAGTAACATTGGTATTTAAAAAGGCATCTCAAAGAATAAACAAAAACGCTAGGTGAAAAGTGAATCACCGAAAATTCAAGAGTAGGATCATTTTGTGTCATTAGATGGTGGTAAAGTGTTTTTGTTATGTTCTTTCAGAAGATTTATGGAATAAAATAAATAATGTGTAAATTACAAATAGAAACAAAGCGAAAAAAAAACTAACTGCAGCAGTGTATGCTGTAACACACTGGGCGAATATCATTCTAAAATTACTTAGCTCTTTTAGCTTTTTGAATTTAAATAAAACTACGATGAAGAAGGATCATTCTTTGTACGATATATCCACGACGCGGAGTTCTCAAAAAAATATGTCGGGCTCCAAAAACCCGTCCCTTCTCCCCGCAAAAACACGAGACGGAACAGATGATCTTTTCCTATTGCGTTTATCTTAAAATGGTTGGCCTTTTTTTCTGCTATAATACAATGGTAGGAAGCAAAAAATGTTTGGAAAAATCTGACAATGAGTATATTATTGTGTGCGCGGCGTATCTTGAGTCCTGCAGGTATTTTATGAGCGGCTACGTCTTCCTGGAGGGGGCGGCATTAATCGACGGCCGCCATTGTTTTTGTAACGGTCTTGGATATCAACAAGGCACTCTCCTATACCATAAACATACAATTGATTATCTGTGTTCTTTCTGGGGTGAACTCAAGATAGGATGCGGACACTATAATATATAGTATGTTTAACTATACGCGACAATAGACAAAGGTTCCACGATGTAGCTTTAAATGTTGTTACTTTTTGTTTGACATGTCGAAGGCTATAACCTAATGCTCCGGTACGACATAAAATTAATAATTAAACAAACTAACTAACTAAACAAATAACGATTAATAAATAAATGTCTGTAGTGTTAACGAGCCACGTACCATTTAGGACTACTCACTGTTATTGCGTATGCTGGCCACCCGCTCTTTAAGGAACTCATCGCCGCAATTTTGTCTCACCACATGGAAGGACAGCATTTGCAACATTTGCCTAGTTCTGAGTAAACGTGCGATGATTAATTCTCAAAGCTGCACAAGAGAGCCAACATTCAGAATAATGCAAATAAGTCCCTTTGAGTTTTCAAAACGTTCTCCTTATGTAAGGTGCCGTGGGGAGCGAGGGGGAGGAGTTTAAATAAACTAGCATAAGGCTCTATGATCTACTTAGTATAAAACATGATATTACAGCATTGTTTGGGAGGTACGGGCCCCTTCGCCTCTTCGCAAAACATATAGCTTCAGCTTTATTTACATTGCACCACCGTAGAATAGGAGTATAATTACGTGAGGGTAATGGACGCCCAAGTTAGAGGGCCCCCCGGGGGTGGGGGAGGGGTTGAAGAATTTTTCATATCAGTTTTTATAGGGGAATTTTTTTCGCCTAATACATGACAATAAAAAATACTTAAGTAGAAAATAGCAAAAATTAAGAATGTAATGACAAAAATTAGGGAAACTAATTTAGGGACGAAAGTGTAAACCTAGAAAAAATAGCTCCTTTCCCATGGACGTTAAGAAATGATCATGGCACAAAGAATTTAACGGTTTTAGTTGCTAAACCTTAAAAATGACGTATGTTTTCTAGTTTTTATCTACCCGTGTTCGTGTATATATGATATTTTTGTCTTATCATACTTACATTTATCTTTTAAATGTTATTTTGTGTCTTTTCAAAAGGGTTAAAACCGTAAACTGCAGACTTTCTTAAATCCAAATTCATCGTCAAAAGCCTGTATGTACTAAATAATGAAATAGATCACGTACCATACAGTAAATTGGAGCTGAAAAAAATGCAATGGCCCAGTTCCCCTCATTGCCCAGAATTTTTTTCGCAAAACTACAATTTTAGTAGTAAATTATTATTTTTTTATAAAAATGTTTTCGGTAATCTTAGTACAAACTGCTTTTCTTAGTTAACCCATAACCGCCTGAAAAAACGTTCAGACCCTATTTTTTACGGTCGTTTCTCGGATTCGAACCGGCATTCTCTTGGTTCGGAGCCGACGACGCTGACCAATGGACTGTGTCTGCCCGCTTTGCTCGGGGTCCCCGGGGACCCCTCACAATGCTCGCGCTGGGACTTAGTGTTTCGCTGTTATACGTTGAAGGCGTACGGTCGTATCTAGGTGGGCTATGGGTTAGCTGAGGGTTGAAAAAATACTTGATTGCAAACCTTAATTACAGACCCAGTCTTATCACACCTCACAACTGTTGAGGTAAACTTATTTTACTACGAAAGAACATGAAAAATTGTTCTCAGAATTACCATGCAATCCTTTACATACTCCATAATCTAGCTAACATATACCTTCAGAGCCGACTAGGTGGGTGTAAGGTATTACACAAATGTGACATTTTTTTTTATTATTTTCTTTTAAACTGTTTTATTCTCTAGCAAGTATTTAACTGTTATACGAATATATCACAAACATATCAGATTTTGCATTTATCAGAAGGACAATCACAATGTCTTTTAATGTGTCCCATTTTACTCAGTGCAAACTAAAGCTCGCACACTAAGGCTGGCTTGATTTTGAACTTGACATTTAAAAACCCAAAAAACATCTAGCAAGGGTAAACTTCAAAACACAAGATCGGTTTGAACGAAACAATTTATAACGTAAGAGTAAACTGGAAAGTTGCAGGATTTATTCACACTACCAACTTCCAAAAAAAAAAAAGCAAAGGCTTGAATCCTGCTAAGAAAATATTGAATCCAGTGTTAAATTTGCTTAACAACTTTGAACTTCCACAATTATACTTGACTTGACTTCAGTTAACTGTACATCTGGGTAAAGCCGGAAGAGGGGGGGGGGGACGGGTTACGCAATCTTCTTCGACCAAGAAGGGGAGCAAGAGGATTATTACCCTCATCAATAAAAAAGATGCAGTTTGCCTGCTTGAACATCTACTCCTCTGGAAGTAAGCGACTACAAATATGAGAAATGTGTCAGAAGAAAGCAAATTAATCCGGACGCTTAATAGGCCTGTTTTTACCTTTTGATAACGCGTCTATAACCGTGATATTAATGAAAAATTACCCCTTGCAGCAATCACGCAACAATACATGAAGTCAGCGATTGTTGATCAATCATTCTTCCTTGGAGGCTTCAAAGTTTTCAGGACCAATGGGTTGGGGGCAAATCTCCTCGAGTAGTGAACAATAAGGGTGGGAATAATAAAACATAGGAGCGTTATTTCAAGTAACCTATGCATTTTTTAAATGAACGATAAGCATCAAGTCGTGGCTTAATGGTTTACTGTTAGTCTCCCAATCAAGACATCTTCAGTTCAGAAACTGTCCTATCCTTGAAAAACGGTAATTAGGTTACATAAGGTAGCTTGCATTAGCTCCCACTAAGCAGGTTTGGTAAGCCTTGCAAACAGATTATCTTCATAAAAGTTTAAATAAATGGAAAGGTTGGTTTTTAATTTCTAAATTTTGCCAAAACTACAGCAATTATTACATTTTTCATTTCGCAGTTTAAGTCAAGCATTTGAAACTTGACTGCGTGAATATTGGAGTCAAATGAAATAGTAAAGAAGCCATATAAATAAACAGAAACGAAGATAAGAAGACAAGTAAATGAACTCCCGTCACAGCACTCACCGACGTGGTCCAATGGAAGAACGGGACCTAATTGAATGAAAGAACAAAAACGCTAAAACTTACAGAGCCGGGCATCGAATAAAAATTCTTTAAAAAAGTGAAACAAGAAAACCCACGTAAAGTGTGTGGGGTTGGGAGATCCAGAGAGAGAAGTGAGGAGAACAAGACAATGAAAGAAAACGACCTAATTGAATGAACGCACGGAACGTGAAAGTAAAAACAAGAATTAAAGTAAAAATAGTTGAAACAAGAAACAGGTTAATTCAGAGCCCAGGATCTTATCCGGTGTAAGGTTCAGGAGTTAGGGAAGAAAATGCTCTTCCTGCTGTGAGGGTTTAGTAAGCCTCTGGGTGACGGGGGGGGGGTCCACTCGAGGGAGAAAATCAGGGCTCAAGTTAGCGTTTTTAAGCTTTAACTAACTGAATTGCATGCAAGACTGACTTTTTATTTATCCATTTCTTTGGGCGTGTGACAGATTCTGTCTGTTTAGTATACGAATTCTCTCTTCGAGCGAAACGAGACGACGCCAACGGAGCGAGCGGAGCGGGCGATGTCGCTAGTTATTATTAAAAGAGAGGGCTCCTTGTGCTTGAATAATAATTTGATGTCGTTCACCCCACCTGAAAAGGTTGGCAACTTCTTTAATACGGCCATTAAGGACATGTTCATATGATTCCTCTTAGTTGCTTCATTACTACTGTACCTATTGTTTACGAACACCTTTCAATTTGTGACACGTGCAGCTACTTAAACGTTTTGAGCCTCCCCGTTGTATTATTATTATGATTATTTTAAAATGTTGTCGGAGTTACATGCAACTCTCCCTCCGTCACATCACCCAAAACCGACTAAACCCAAATCCCCAATTATCCAGGTAACAGTATGGTTCAAAGGAGACAAGGTAGTGTATATAGCTTGGAGTCATCTCCAGTGGTTGTTATATGGAAGAGCACCACAGGGCTGGTGTGTTCTTATCCTAAATTACTCTTTCTAGTCTAATGAATAACCGCCAGGGTGCTTCATCGTATGTGCATGACAAAAATACCCATCAAGTTGTGACATGGGAAAATGCCAGAAGCCAACGGTCGCAATCGGCCGGTCGTACATACGGGTAGAACAATTTTGGTTTCGTGTGATATCGCCAGGGCAATGTAAATATACATTGAAGTTAGACGTGCAAAAATCACATGTAATTATTTAGTTTTAGTGTAAGAGCTTTGATTTGGTAGTATTTATAATAATATTATAGTGTCCGCGGCCTATGTTGAGTTCTCCGCAGAACGAACACAGGTAATCGATTGTACGTTTTCAGTAGGAGAGTGCCTTGTTGATATCCAAGATGGTTACAAAAACAATGGCGGTCATCGATTAAAGCCACACCCTCCAGGAAGACGTAGCTGCTCACAAAATACTTGGCAGAATTCAAGATACGCCGCTCACACAGTAATAAGTTATTTTGCCAAAAAAACAACATCAAATCAACAAGAAAGGGCCGTTTTATGGACCGCTAATAACTTACCGAAAGTTACTAAGTGGGTAATGTACCAAAAGATGTTGCATGTGGAAATACTAACATTACTTAAATGTCTATTACAAGCCAAATTTAGCTATCGTCAAACAAACCACTTATGGGCATACATTAGAACGCAAAAGATGTGGTTTTCACACCACACGTTCAGATGCTTCTTGAAAATATTCACCGACGGGGCGGAGACAATTTCGTTGCTCAGAGAGTCCCAGACTGGAACAATTCTACGACAAAAAAAAAAAATTGTTGCCACCAATTTAATTTTCCAGACATTGAACTATTTTAACGCGCAACAAATGAAAGGCCACCACAGAGAGATGTATTTTTTTAAAGATAAATCGCAGACTGAAGAAACGGGATCGTTACTCGATTTTCGTTGCTAATTTAAATAAATAAATAAATACAACAGTTAAACAACATCTGTAATTTTAGATGCCATCTGGACTTGGCTGCAGCTATAAACTTTGCACTCTCCATTTGTACCTAATTGTAGTTCTGGGATTATTCACAATTTCGAAAGGTATCACGTAGAAAGATAGTCGCTAGGCAGTGTCTCGTAATCATTACTTTTTATCTTATGTTTAAACGACTTAAAACTTCACAGTCAGGCAGTATTCCCTTAAAAAATTTGGTTTACAACATCATATTGCCTCCTGTTGATAATGGCTCTTTTTTTTTGGGGGGGGGGGGCTGTCTTGGATCTTTAAACTTACTTTGCTGATTGGCAACTGTCTTTCGCACCCCAAGAAAAGCAGCCTGCCGACCATGGAAATCTGAATAGTAAGTTGCCACAGAAGGGACTTGGTGTTCGATTCACCTCTGCCTGGAAACGTTAATGCTGCACATCAAAGGGTTAACTGGATACTGAAATTGTGCATGTTTGGGGAATTAGATACGTCTGGTTTTGGCCTAGCTACACATTCAGCCCATCCCTTATTTCTTGGGTTACACCGACTGTCTTGAAGCTGTACAACGTCAGTTAAGCAAGTGAGGGCGTGACAAATAAAGCCGATTATAGTTATGATCACCATCTTGGATTCACTGAAGCATCGCAGTTTCAAGGCAGACTTAGGGCTTAACGTCGTCCTTAGTCAACAAGTTAGTTGATTTCGATTTCCTCGTGTTTGTCGCACTCCAACTTAGTGGGCATACAACTTTGTGGGCATAGTTCCCTCAAACTTGATTTGAAGAAATATTTCCCCCCCGGAATGTCGAAAGGTGTACTATCCAGGAACATTCTGAAAAGACACACTCTCCAAAGAAAAATTTCCCTCAGGCTTTTTCGAAAGACATGGTTTATCAAGACGCTCTTGATAGTCTTAACCACCAAATCTGTAAAGACTGATCTCTAAATCTCCAAGTAAATCTAAATCTCTCGAATGCACACCCTAGACAACAGGGATGGGTTCGGTTGCAGGAGATTTAAAAACAAAATTAAATCTTAAAAATGTGATAAACTGTAAAGTATTAGGAGATAAAACTTATTGTTGCTTACCACAGATGGCAATAATTTAATAACTTACTTGAAGGTCAAATCCTGCATGAACTTCGAAAGGCAATTTGAATCTTACCTGAAAACAAAGACAAAACAACAAAAATTACTTTTCAGTTCATCATATTTCAGAAACGGACATATTACGTAAAAGAACATTTGGCAAATTGAGAGAGAACAAATTATAATCTCGAGATTTCGAAATTCTTTTCTCTCATTCCCGGCATCCTGAGATAAGACCCGAAATTTCGGGATTTTTTTGCACGACCTTCAGTGACGAAAAAAAAAATGACATGAAAATTATATTTTTTTCCTATATTCATTTCTTAAATTCTCACAAGACCGAAACTGAAGTGACCAAACAAACGAGGCAATTAACAACTTTGAAACAATTAACAACTTTTTTGGTTGGCTGAATCATTGGGTTTTTTTTTTTAATTCGTTACTTTTTAATCTAGTTGTGACACTACTGCAGTTACTGCAACCTGGTGATTGACCATGAGCAAATTATAAAAAAAAACCTCCATGTAAGATGTACACATCTAGGCCTAAACACCGAACAATCATGCCTACTCATCTTCTTCACTTTTTTCTGCTTTTGCTGCATGCTACAAGGTCATCTTATCACTCGCGTGTCAGTGTAGGATGTTTATTTGAGAATTTCCTTGACCGAAATTTGCTCACTTGATCGTGTACTAAATTCGCCCAATCACAACCGACTTACAGTGATAATCACGCAGTAACTTTCAAAAGCTACTGGAAGTTTATCACTGTAAGTCGATGTTGATTGGCTAAATTTAAAACTAAATCAGTTAGGCAATATCCTGCAGCTTTCATTGGTCGACGCAGCGTAATGCTAAACCGTGCAAAACATGGCGAGCGCTTTCAGAAGTTGATACGCTTTTGGCAGTCACTCGCTTCAAACGTTACACAGTTGACACGTTACGATAAGTTTGTTGAATTCATTTCAAATAAAAGTATGTATTTTCCTACCAGTAACAGTCCGGAAGGCCTTTCTTTCGAAATACGCATTGTGTCGTTCATTTCCGTAACCTAGCAACCCCTGCAATCACACGTAGAAGCTGGTGGCGAAACCCGTTAATCCGCCTGTGATGTTAGGCCTAACGTCAACGTAACCTAGCAACAAATTCTGAACACCGTTTTGAAATTTATTACGCTCCACTACAGTCCGTATTTGATTGTTTTTTGTTATTTACTCTGCAATTTTAGAAAAAATAAAATTATGTACTACATTTATTAATTTATTATTACGGAATTGTTTAAAGTAAAAAGTTTGGAGGTGTGCGCCAATAAAAAATTCTTCAGCGGCGGCGAATATCAATTTTATTCCTGGCGGCCGTAGTGCCAATCGGCACGCCGATATTTGGATGGCAGTGTGACTTTTATAAAATTTTTAAATGTTGCATACAAAATTTAGAGTGCTGAATACTGAAATATGTCGTGATATTCTCTAACTAAATACCCCGCGAGCTATTGGAAACTATCAAATTTTTTTCAACACTCGTGTTTTGGCCCATTAAACTCACTCGTGCTATTTATTGGCAGATAATTTCCCTCGTGCTACGCACTCGTGAAATTAATGTCTGCCTAAATAGCACTCGTGAGTTTATAGGGGCCAAAACACTCGAGCTGAAAAAAATTATCGATAATTTCCTTATATAGCTCTTGGGATATTACGTTTGATGACTTGTTTGGTAGGGCTGTACGATTATTGGACTGCAATGACTGAAATATAGGCATAAGATTTACGCTAGACAGTGCTGCAGTCAGCAATGAACAGGGAAGCGAGATGCAGCGGATTCCATAAAAATTGCATACTTAAACGATGGGCAACGAAGTTGAAGCAAAGAAACAAAAAAAATACGGTTTTACTGTTTTATTTCTGCGTGCGTGTTTTTGCATGTTTAACTTTACATCTCTTTTGAGGCCCACGTAAGCAAAAGACGACTTCAACATATAAAATTGTTTTCAATTTTCTTTGATGTTGTTGAAAAGCCACTTAAGAAATTTTCTGTTCCTATACCTTGGTCTATACTTTAGATATTGTTTTTAGTTGGTAGGCATTAGGCATGCGTCTAATTAGAGAGGAAAGGTAAAGCAGCGAGACAATAGTTTATTGTGGCCTTTCCTTTGTTTTACTTTATATAACATTAAAATTCAAGAATTGGTTTGTAACTATTTTTACACGAATTTTCAATTCCGAAAAACCCGAGACTTAAGCAGCGATAATCCCTAAATTTTTGGGACAGAAAATGGTCGTGAACTCGGCATTCTGGTATTCGGGATCCCGGGCTTGGAAGCTCTGTTTGCAATGCATGCATGAATGAATGACATGTTCAAAACCGCAATTGGGCAAAATAAAGCGTTGGACGGATAACTCCAGTTCTGTAATGAGTTGAGAAAGTTCATTACCGATTGAAGGCTTTAACACGAATGTTTGCAGAACTTCAACTTCAGTCTCCAATCTGAACTCTTAAAATTTACAAACCAATACGGCGTCTGAGGACAATTTTTTCCATTTATCTGAAGAATTGCTTTCCAGAACCAACACACAACGAATGCAGATGATATAACAGAAATACGAGCACGCAGGGTGATATATTTGTAAATGAGATATGTAAGAGACTTATTAGAAATAAGATTTAGATTTATTCCATAAGGAATGGGAAGGCAAGCAGATTACTAGGTGGCACCATAACTCTGAATAAAAAGACTGTGAGATGCAAAGGAATGGCCCTTAAGCCGAACCATGAATTGAATAATGCTAACGTTGGCGAACCAACAAGCGTTTCTGGCAGACACGTCACATGCGTTGGAGGAAAAAAGTTGTCCCTCACATCAAGCTTTTTATGTTTTCTATCAAGGCGCTAGGAATGACCCCGTATCGTGGTTAAATTCCTTCATAAAATTATTATTTATTTACAAACTCGGAGTACGCTCAGCTTCCATCACGTAAATAAGGACTGAAGCATTTTATAAACATTTTTTGGTATTAAATTTAGGCCTAATTTTTAAAAGATCAAGGTCTTCGTCCGCCCAATTCTTGGATACGCCACACCGGTGTGGTCCCTCTATCGTGCGAAAGACATTGACCTAATTGAGTCCGTCCAACGTTAAGTTTACCAAAAAAAAAACTTCCCGGACTCCGGGACGTTGGTCACGTTGAACGATTATCAAGACCGGGCTTGAGCTATTGGAACTATATACGGAGATTGAGATTTGATTTAATATTAACTTACAAATTCTGCGTAATCTTATCTCAGTAGACCCCCCTTTTTTGACTTGGCCCTGTCGCTCCACAATACTCGGGGCCACACGTGGAATCTTGCTGTCCAGAAATTGTTTCTTGACTGCAGAAGAAATTTTTTTGTGGTTCGTGTTGTCCCAGTTTGGAATGCTCTTCGCTCAAGGGCGGTGTGTATGGACTCGTAGAGTGGGTTCCGTCGGGAGCTGCTCACTGAGGATCTCACCCACTTTCTTAAAAGAAATCTTTAAAAAGAAAAAATCCCACAACCCACCTTCCTCTGCGAAATGGTATGGTGTCAGTGGTTCACAACCCTTCCAGCAACCATCCACCGGCAAGTGGTAAACCTTGTTATTTATTTATTATTTATTTATAATTAGTTTTGTGTAATTATTGTGACAAAATATTAACTTTGTAAGAATTATTTAAACTGTGTGTTGTTCAATGTTAAGCCGTTTTTATTACTAAATTGAATATAAAATTGTTTGTCAATGGTCTTGCGTAGGCTATATGTTACGTTGTAATTCCTTGGCCAGGTTAATAATTTTAAAACGCTTCAGTCAACATCATTGAAAGAACAGAACAATACATGCCGGTGATCACGTATACGAGGGTCTGGTACTTTTTCCCGTTACCTTTTCTCGACAGATACTTCCCCCCGACACGTGCTTTAATATGAACTGCTTAAAATGTATATATGTATGTATATAAATTTTCCGCAGTTCGGTTAAACAATGCAGATGTAAAAATGCGTTAAAAATTGTAATATTGTAATATTTTATGAGGAATGCCTCCAAAAAATTCCAATGATTCCTCGATATTTCGATTGGCAATCATAGTGTCTTCTCGCTTCTTATAAGGTTGTTTCACTGGCGTGCATGGGGCATCTCGAACACTGTTTTCAACCTTGTGCATGACATTTTCTGTTTTTTTTTTTTTAAACTCATTAATGAGTGCGTATACACTAACATAAATACCACTGGAGTATTACCGCTCACCCATACTGACGCAGCCATGTTAGTACGGCCGAGCGGTAAGGCTCCAGCCCTTGGTTTCAAAGGTCGTGGGTTCAATTCCCGCTCAGGCAGTCTGACATTTAAGTCCAAAAGGCGACATAAATGGCTTTCCATCAGTATTTATTAGGTTCTTTTCGAGTTCATTTGGCTCTCCATGCTGTTTGTTATTGTAAGCATGACACCACCACCGAGCATTAAATTGTATATTAGTGTATATTACCAGATGTACAAAATTGTGGTATGACAGTGTTCTGAAGGCGCCTTACTGGTTTTGAGGCCATGGGTGGCCCATTCTGATGTTTAGTTCATTTTTTGTTGCTATCGAACTACCCAGCAGTTATTTTAAGTATTTGCAACTTTCAAAGATAGGGCTTTCCTGCATTGCAGAAGGGTAAGCGATGGAAAACAACTCAAGGATGTGGTAGGGAACTGACAATAAACAACAGAATCAGGGAAACAAGCATCGTCATTTGATTCTAGTAAGTTCTACAGCCCAACTAGTTTTATACTTGTTTGGCAATCCAAACAAGTACCAGACCACAATCAAGCATCAATAATAGGATGAAGATGTATTGAGCTACACAAGTGAAATTTGCCGATAATACCTTTTAAATCTTTTAAACCGCGGACGGTCAGTGACTTCTTTATCCAAATTAACTTCCTCTTTCATTCTATGGCGTAAGTCTTAGCGTCTATTGTTCGCCAGACTTTAAATCCCACAGCACGCCACTCGCTTCTGTAGACAGTGGCACCAATGAACGGAAGACGAAAGAGATTTACAGACGATCGATTCCCCTCTTCTGCAAGTCTTTCAGGTTTCTCAGTTTGTAGTGTCCCTCAGGGATCTGTGCTTGGCTCTCTGCTTTTTAGCCAATTTATCACGTGTTCATCCACCGAAACTTTACAACAAATGCCTTTATCTTTCACAGATGACGGAATCTTCTCTCGGGAAATTACTTCACACCCTCGGTGCTATAAGCGTGCGTGAGCACAACTGGTTCATGGTGGATAAAGGGAGTTAAAAAAAATAAAGCAACTGTTTTTGCCGTTATTTGTTTATAGCTGTGCGTCACTTCTTTTTAGTTTTTTTTTGTGCGTGGATCGAACAAGTCATAAATCCATTGTCATGACATACCTAGGTATGAATGAAAGTGTGTGTGGCTATCATTTGGGGCTAACTCGATTTTTCTGCAGTGTATCTTAACAGTTGCAGTGGAAAACGCTCACCAGTAATTTTGTCTGCTGAACTCAAATATAGTATATACCTTACGTGCTTGTTATTGTATAAATCATTTTAAATATTGACCATTGTTAAGAATTAGTGGTCTTAGCTAGTACATCTCGGCTAATGTCTCTGAATGTTGTGGCATGCCATCTCTGCCAGTATAAAAAAAATAAGATCTGCTGCTGGCTTGTTGAAAGGAATTTCGCAGAATGAAAGGAAGTCACAATGGACGTAAGAACTATTTTGGCACCATCCATTAAAAAAAACCAGCGCAGCAGATTTAAAAGGGATTAAGCCTACTTCTATATGTTTGAAGTTATTTAAGAGTTTTTGAACAAGTACGTGGACTTCGTTCCAATGGGTTATTGATTGTTTGTGTCCATTTATCGAAAAAAATGGGCTTCAGAAAACATTTATGTAATCATCAAGTTCTTTATTTCTCTCAAAAATGCCTTTTAGGTTTTTTCCCCAAGAGAATTTTTGAATTGCCAATCATAAAACAATAAGAACGTGCAGTGCACGTACCGTCAAGCATTATATTTCAAGTCCTAAAGCATTTAGTCATAAAACAGAAAATCTCGTAATCCATTAAAAAGTATTAAAATTTTACACCATATATAAACATTAGAATCTAATATATTTACTTCACAAGGCGCCATTAGTGGCCAGCATGTCTGACCCTTTCTCACCTATTGCACTTCTTGGTGCAATAAATCATATATTATATTATATATTATTAAAGCAAAATTTCAAGTGAAAGGTTCAGTAAAAAAAAGTGTTAAAGCAAAACTGAAGGAGTCCAAAGCAAAAAGTGTCAAAAAATAAAAGTCTTACCTTTGATTTCCCTTAGAAAAAGTTGTCAAATAATAAAAGTTTGAAAAAACGTGTGTCTAAAAGTAAAAAAAAATATCCCAGACAATGAAAGTCGAAGTGTAAAAGTCACAAAGCATTCTCTAAACCTATTGCAATTAGCTATGGTACAGCACAAGTGTTTTAAGCATTAAGTCTAATTTAAGTTTAAAAGGAAGTGTAAACGTGTAAAGGTAAGTGCAAAAAAGTCACAAAGTAGAAATTTCATCATCTCATAAATGCCATTATTGTGTTCAATCATAGTGTTTCATTGCAGAAGTGTGTCAAAGAATAAAAATCTGAAGTGTCTCAAAGTGTGTTTCAAAACAAAAGATTATAAAATAAAGGTTGAAGTTTAACAAGTCTCAAACATTTAATTCCAAAAAATTCATAAGTTTTTCAAATTATTATTAGTTTCTTTGTTTCTCATGATTTGTCACATTAGGTTTAGGTTTAGTAATTGTATCAGAGCGTACTGCTGTAATGGTTATGGCTCTATTAAACAATTTGAATTTCGCTTCATGTACTATTGTTGTAATTTTATACAATAACGATAAAATCCCTTCGATCATTGCGTGGAAAGGTCGGGTTAATTCAACTTTTTCAGTTTCTTTCCGAAATTTGGCAGTGTGGTTGGCACCAATGTACGAAGTATCCATTCATCTCAAAAACTTCACAATCTAAATATAGAACATGTGAGCATTAAGGCAAGAGGATTTTTATTGATTATTCTCTAGATTAATAAAATTCGGGAAGCCATCCAGTTGAAAATAAGTAATTAGCATTGAATCTATTAGACATCAGGCTTATTAGCATACGAATCTGTTAGTAGTTCTTCGGCAGCACATAAGAAAAAAACTAATTCACCATGCTTAGTCAATAACTTCGGGAGGTTGTCAATTGGCTTTGTGAAGGAAGTTTTTTTATGTGGCTAGGGCAAACAGATCATTGGGTAAAAAATAAAGTCGAATTTGTGATAAAAAGGGGGAAAGAATTCCTGATAACGTAACATCCTTGTCTATTGTGTCGAATGCTGTTTACAAATCTACCAAATGGCTCCCACAAATATGCCATCATTGAATGCAGTTGTAAACAAATTATTTATGTACACAAAGCAATGTGTTTCCAATCCAATAACATTGGAAACCAAATTAATATAATTCATTAATTTATAATAGGTAATACAGTCAGCAAAGTATTTTTTCACAATTTCATTAACTGGTAATAGTGCTATAGGTCTGAAATTGTTACCGGCCCCATGAATAGCACGGGCTTCCTCTAGTACTATTATATACTAGCTGAAGCCCGTGGTATGCACGGATGGTGTTTGGTGCACCATTTGCAACATTGGACGGCTTGCTTTCTCAAGTGTTTGTTGCAGAAGGCGAGTGTATCCCGTTTATGTATTTTTGCACACACCGGCTGACACTAAAATGAAAAAGGGCGAGCGACCGAGAATGTCTATAACGATATCAGTAACAAACGAAATATTGCTTCAATAATGAGCCAAGTTGAATAGTTACCTTTTTTTTTAATACTAGGTCTGCATACATGTTTTTTTTTAAAGAATATGAGGCTCGGTTTCTTTTTCAATAATAGCAATAATCAAGGCTGTAACAATTTTAACAATTGATAGAGCGACAATTTTTAATAATTTAATACAGCTTCAAAAAAATGTTCCATCAGGAAAATCGTCATAATCTGCTAAACTTATAGCTTTCATATTATTCAGAACCAGCAAAGAGTCATATTTTGTTGGGAGCATTACAATCTTTGTTTCTGCTTGTTTAATACATTCATTTGGATTATGGCTATTTGTGCGCTGAGAAGATTTATTCTTCTTATTTCCCAATTGTAGAACCTGTACACCAAAGTTTTAAAAAAAATTTATTATTAATTTCCGTCAGTAGTGTGCAGAGACCCCCGAGAGAGCACGTACAACTAACTCTTAGTAAAAGCCACAGTGATATTTAGTGTACATTTCTTCTGGGGTCCTTTTTCGTTTTTTGGATTTTTTCTGCCTTTTTGAGCCCCTTTCTTGCCTTTCTTTCCCGTTTTAGGCCTTTCTAGGCCTCTTTTTAGGCCTTTAGGACCTTTCTCAGGCACCTCTACCAGTTTTTTTTTTTTTTTTTTTTTTAAAAAAAGGGGATTTTTTAAAAAAAAAACGTGGGGGGCAGCCCCCCCAGCGCCCCCCCCCCCCCCCACAAGCTCTCCCCTTTGTTCACGCCACTGATTTCAGTCTATTAAACATTTCCAAATTATGCAGTGGTGGTATCACCCAGACAAGTTTTCTGATTAATATGAGTTAAGTGCAAAATTTTATTACAAATTTAACGATTACTTTATCCACAAAGAATTTAGTATAATATTGTTGTTTCGCATTTTTTAATATTTTGCCTAGCTGTTTTTTTTTTATAATCATTTACTAATGTAGTGGGTGGCTTTGATGATTTGCTTTTTTTTAGAAAAAAAATTTTTTTTTTTAAATCTGATAAAGCACTAGTACTACAGATTCTCATAATAAAGAGCATGTTTTATCTTAACAACCAAGCATGTAGCATGACAATTTTCAATGCATTATTTTATTAGGTTACTGCTTTGTATTTTTTTCTCTAGTAGGCAGAAATAATAAAAAAAAATTTTAATCTTTTTTTTAATTCACATTTTTATCACCTGTAATACATTTACATTATGCTGACTAAACCCGAGACTGTACATGTATCTACAGTTAAACCACTACCGAAGTCCATTAACTGAGGAAACAATTTCAAAAACAAAATAAACGTATAAAAAATACGCCGTAGGACGATTTACAACAATGAGGAGCAAAACATATCTAGACCAATTTAAATTCATGAAGGAGAAATTAAACCTAGTTATGCTTACACTCGTAACAAGTCTGACACATCAGATAATTTCAGGATTTCTGTTAATATTATATCGCATCGGCTTTTAGTTTTTAAAAGTTCCAAAATGTAAAACTTCACCAGGTAAGGTATTACATTTTTTTGTATTTAATTTAATTTAATTTTTATTTAATTATATTTGTGCGTTATTTAGCCTAATAAACGAAAATAACACACAATGACTTGGTTTTGTTTAATGTGGAATTCCACTAAACAATGAAAGCCTTTCATCAATGTTTGCCTTTGAATTACTGTCGTCTTTCTGGGATGGCCATCGAATTGGTGGTTTATTGGTAATTGGTGGTTTAATGGTGTACGATTTACGAAAAAAAAAGGTTGCCGTTATTTGTGTGTGCTCTTATAATTAGTCTTGCGTTAGTCTTATAATTAATGGGATCATCAAACTCTAAAAATGATAACTGTTGAGGAACGTATTCAAACTTTTTCCGTAGTTGTAAATAATTAATCACACAGTATAATCAAAAGTGTGTGTGTTTTGTGATTAAACTTAAAAGCCCTTGTAGAATCTACAAAGTAAAAGCCGGAAATTGGACAAATATACATAAAACTCGACATTTCAGCACATCTCAGAGACATCATCAAGAATAACAAGTAAAAACAAATTACAAATAACACTAGAAATCCATGAGTCAAGTTGCAAGTAAAATGTCCATCTTAACAAGGCAGAACTTGCTAGGACGTGTTAAAAATGGACAGAACCATAAAAAAAAATATTAAAAAATTTAAAACTAGATGGGGTTTCAATGTGTGTTTGTGGCTAGCACCAAGCGAAGTGCCAGTAATGCGCTGAATCCCGTATTTATAGGGGTTTACTGAGGCTGCCCTGGTGTAGGAAATTGTCATCTTGAAATTGTTTAAATAATTCGATGCTATCTTTGAACCTGTTGGTGTTGGGTTAAATATGGTTGTGCACCCAGGGGAATGAACTGAAATACACAATGTTTCAAGCTTAAGACAGGTATGGTAATTACGTATTTGGAATAAATTTTGGTTCTGAATATATCTGGTTTAGGTCCTGTTTTGGTAAAGTGCTGAACAAGTGAATTGGTTTTATCTTCTGTCCGTCTTTAACACGTCCTATAGCAAGTTCTGCCTCGTTAAGATGGAAATTTTACTTGCAACTTTCTTTTGTTATTTGTAATAATTGGTTTTACTTGTTACTCTTGACAGATGAGCCGAAATGTATATTGAGCTCTTATGAGCTCTTATGTATACTTGTGTAGTTTCCAGTTTTTGTTCTGCATATGTTGTTTACGAGACTTTGCTTTGCCTCATCATTTGATATATGAATTTCAAGATTTCACACAAACAAGAGTATCGGTATACGGGTGTATGCACTATGGCTATTACATAATACATAGTCAGTTTACTTTTGTGTGACTTTAAACTAACACGGATTCACCTCGAATTGGAAAATAAAACAGTCATGCAGCCTACTACTATCCCATTTCTTTCATTTTCCACAGGCTGCAGAAAAGAACGTCATCCAAGTACACTGACCAAGCTTATCTTTTTTATTTAAATTTTGTGTTTTTCTTTAGCTAACCTGTTGGCTTCAGACACCTACTTTACCTTTTATTCATGACTGTTGCCTGCAAAACCTGCAAAGGCTAAATCTAATAAACCTTTTTGCTTCTTGCCATCAAGAGCTTCAGGGACAATGAGATCAGCGACTGGGATGGAACATCGATCCCGGAATGGCCCGACGTTCCCTTGGCTCAACAGGTTGGAAGAAGAAAAGGAAAAATTCGAAGCATTTCAAACGATTCAGGCCTTCAGTGTGACGACGCCTCCAATCGCTGGTAAATCAGGATTCGTTCCTAATTAAATTCCGATATAGACGCTGAAATTGAAGGGGAGCAAAAGAAAGAAACATGGTGATTTGCTCTTCCATTGTATCTAGAAATTGGCTTTTGACATTTAGAATAACGGAAAGAGGGTTACGGAACTCGGTTGGAATTAATGAAATTAAACGTTGCTTAAAGATAATGCCGAAGTGAAAAGAAAGAAAGTGTCTAATGTAATGATTAAAGAAGAGAGATGGACAAGCTTTGAGGTGCCTATGTTCGTCAAGCTTTGAGATGTTTGTCATTCTATGTTTGAGGTGCGTATAGGATAGGTCAAGTTTTGAGGTGGCTATGTTTGTGTAAACTGGCCAAACGTGGAGGCTTATAAATCGTTACTAAAGCCGCCTTAAAAAAAAACGTTATTTCTGGAGCTTTTTTTTACGTCGGCGTTGGAGGCCTTTTCTTAGGTCTTTTTCTTAAAGGTCTTAGGTTTTTTCTTAAAAGCCTCTCATTTTCATGCTACAGTTGCTCATTTAAATTGTGTGCGCCACATTTTTTGTAAAATATTCCATAGTTTTGCTCTTAGGTTGCTTTACCTGCATCAAATTTGCGAATTCGAAGGTGAAATTCATAACTTTGGATTTTGGGAAATACTCCAGTTTTTTCGCTTGTTGAAATCAAGTACTACATAGAACTAAATAATGGTGGACAGCGCTGGATGGTACAGCATTCGGTAAATAGGCACCTTTAAGTAAGATATAGATGACTTTGTATTTTGCATCAGTTCGTCTGTTATTGTCATCTCAGATTTTTCATGCCGGTATTCTGTATAGGTTTTTTGGTTCTGTAGGATAATCACACGGAAATTTATCTTGTTGAAATTCCCATACTGCTGATTGAAGTTCTACACTGATCAAGCAAAGGATGAGAATGTAGTACGTGGTTTTTCTAATGCTTCAGTTCATATACATACGACATGGCCTAAGAAATATGGCTCTCCTCGTCGATTAATGTCAAGAAAGACTTGTAGTTTTGGTATTCTGTATCTGCCTGCGGGATATACCACGGCGACCTTTTATCCTACGTATTTTGTTGTCCATATTCAGTACTAAATAAATTTTATCTGCTCACTAACGGTATCTAGGAAGAAGTTCCGTTTCCGTTTGCTTCGCTCACTCAATCAATGCAAACATCATTTCCTCAGAAATGTGACCGAGTCACTGTACCTTGAGTCTGCTTCATTCTTCCTACATATTTGTAAAGTGCGTTTCCTGCACATTTTCACGGTAACTTTATCCTACTCTTGCTTTCCTCTTCGTTTATTTCTGTGGTCCAAACCTGGAATGCTTTTAATTTGGGGCTAAAGTAATAAAGTTTATCCCCCAAAACCGTACCCCCAGAAACGTGATATATTCACTGCAATTTGAGTATTAACTCGTATATGAATACATTATTGGCATAGATAAAGTAACCTTGTATTCTAAATTCTTCTTCTAGGGAAACTAAAATTATTTATTTATTGAAGGCATTTCTATTACCACAGACCACATAAGAAGGTAGTGTGTATATTATTAATTCTCAAATTTATACCTGCCTAGTGTAACCTATACAACCTACCTATCATAAACTAATAGTCCATTTTTGCAGCTTGGATGGGATTCGACCTCACAAGCTTCACATTAGTCGACTGAAGCCTTACCTATCAATTTAGATGAACTACTCCAAGTTTAACACTTAATAAAATAATATAACACGATATTTCGTTTGTTACCGATGTGTAGAATGTCCTATGGGGTTTCGCTGCTCGGATGATTCCACACTTCCTTTCGGTGTGGCTCTGCCAAAAGTGTGTGTTAAATCTCTTACACTGGACCATTGTTGCAAAATCCATGTTATAACCATGTGTGGTCCATCCATGTAGTGTTGGTAGGCTAAGTACTGTGAGCGCATGAGTGGCAGACTGTTTATGCTCAATAAAGAATTAATCAATCAACCATTACTTATTCTTTAAGCTTTCGCGATGTGTGTTGCTGAAGCCATTGTTTAAAAGTAGGAGAGACAACTATTAGAATAAACTCATTGTTTAACAACTGTTAAAACCATTCTTTGAAAGTGGGGAGTGCAAGAAGGAATAGTAACTATTGTGTAAAAATAGGACGTAGGAAGTAAATAGGTAGGTGGTATAAGTTTGAGTATATGTATGTATAATAAGAGTAACAGATATACTAGTGATTACGTAACCCCTAGTAGCACGTACTGCATGTCAATTAGGGTATGCCAATGTTTTTTACAACCTAATATTATTTTGATACCAGTTTTCAGCTTGGATTACTTCGGCTAAGGCATCAGCCTACGAATCTAAAGTTTGTGAAGTCGAATACCGTCCAAGCTAACAAAATGGGTTGTTATGTTTAAGACACATAAGCTGTAAAGCAACACTAGCAGGTAAAATTATAGTTAATAACATACATTACTTTCTGGTCTATGATAACAGAAATTTGGAATTTACGCTTTTTTTTCTAAAAAATATCATTTCCTGTGGAATTTGAAGTACTAGGAAACTACATTTACAATAACAATACATGTGTATAAATTGATATTCAAGTTACAGTGAATGCATTACGTTTTGGGAGTTAAATTTTATTACTAGAAAGCCCCAAATTAAAAGCACTTTAGGTTGGGAACGAATAGACGGGTAAAAAGAAACGATGAAGCAAGCTAAATTTGTCATGGATATGCAGGAAACAACTACGTTCAATACAAATATAGAACAAGAATTAGGCTGGTTCAAGTTACAATGACCCAGTCACGTCTTCTTTATAAATCAGTAGGACAGGAGGTTTGATACTGTAGGTTTTTCACATAAAGAAAGTGTCTCTGCACATGGACAACTTTACGTAGTCTTCTCCAGCTCCTCAGACCCTGTCAGTAACACCCTAAATGCAAGGCATTCTCATAGCAATGTTTTGCAATGTTTTTACCATATACCATCCAAACATAACACGGGCTTTATAATAAATAAATAATAAAGTTCCTATCCAGTGAAAAACACCATAAGAGTGACGTGAGTGACAAAGTATTTTTAAATATATTTCATTCACAAGAAGAAAGTATGTCACGCTCTGAGGAGGGGGAGGGAGGGGTCTGTTCAGTGGGACAAAACGTGACGTGGGGCCTAGGGGTACAGTAAAAATTCTACGCCACACTTTTATATTTTTAACACGGCTTTACTATTTGTGCCATAATTAATTTTAATACTCTTAACCATAAATGATGTACTTAGGTGTCAGGAAATTAAGGGGCTGTGAAACTCTGATTTTGTTTGAAACTGCCAGTATTCCTGGGATTACGTGGAATGCAAAATAATTTAAACAGGTACCCTCTGTAAAATTATACGCCAGCATCCGTCTTTATTATTAAACTACGGGAACAGAACTAGCTGTCATAAGCAACAAAAAATAAATAAAAAGCAGCGTTAGGCTGCAGCGTTGGTGCACTTGGCGTTTCTTCTTAAATGTACACAGCAGGACGTAAAGCAAAAATTCGTAAAATAAGTGAAACAAGAAACCCACGTAAAGTGTCATACCAACACATTATAATACTTTGCAGCTATGCCGTGGATGACAGGAAGGTAGATGCAATTGGCTTATTTTAATGACGTGGCATTGGTACTGACGGTCTACTACGATTTACCCAAAGGGAATGGGGGTGGAGGGAGGGGGACGGAGGAGATCCAGAGAGTGAAGTGAAAAGCCGATGGAAATATTAATGAAAAAAGACCGCTACGAGCGTACAGAGCTGTAAGTAAAATTCTCAAATAAGTGAAACCATAAAACCCATGTAAGTGGATCACTAACACAAATTGTAATTCACGTGTGATTCCTGGTGTTCAGCTCTGGCATCTCTAATACTTTGCAGGTTATGCAGCACCATTTACCTGAATAAAAAATAATACTCGGTACACGACAAGAGTATGGTCACAAAATTAGTAGCTAGACTCTGGCCTACTAGCATGTAAAGCAAAAAGCTGAGCAGATGGAACTGTTGACGGACATAAAGAAATCTCTGTACTGGTGACAGTATTGTTGTTACGATACAAACCGTGAGGACCACTGACTCACATTTTAAAGTCATCATTGCTGGTGAATTTAGTAAAACGTTGTGAATGAAATAAGCAAGGGAGTAAGACACAAGTTTTAAGTTTGTTTATGAACTGAAGCCAGACGAAAAAATGCATGCTCTGATCGTTAACTTAATTGTTTCTGGCGTGAAACATTTATCAGCTACATATGTGTTGCAACAAGAAATGCCCACGAGTGTACCGAGGCCTAATGAAAGATGTGCAACTGTTTGTTTTGGGTATGGAGTTAGTATGTTAACAGAACTAAGTTAGTACCTTGAGAGAAGAGACAGACAATGCCAAAAGAGTGAACTAAGTAAGCGATGTGGCTAGTTTGGTATTACATGCCGTAGTGATTGTTCTTTCAGTGCGAAAAATACGGAAACTAATTGCAAATGGTAAAAAAAAACCACTGCAATGGCGAATTTCACACGTTTTGGCACAGCGAGAACGTTTCCTTTATAATTTTTGCAGCAAATTTCGCGTGGGGTTTCAGACCTATCTAGATACGCTCGTAAAGACAGGGTGTTATATTAGTTCGCTTTCTTTGACATTCAATTAGCAGTGTTGACTTCGGTGTGAATCAATGTTGTACAGCATATTTATAATGTGTGGCGCAGTGGCAACCTGGACCACTGTACTGTAACTGAGGTTGGCGCTGATGACCTAGCTGTGAATGCACCATTAAGCCTAAACCCCATCCCTCTTGTAGGATCTTTCGCTCGTCAGTGTAACCTCCAGTCCAGAACTCAGCTGTGCACCTACCAAGTTTACCTTCTAATAGGCCTACAAAGAACTATTACGGTCTGATGCAGTCCCTATCTACTATGTCAATATGATTAGCGCTAAAAAAAAAGACGCAATTTCAAACGAGACCGATCTTGATCACTCGTGAATTATTTTCACCATTATTACTGCTAACTTGTTTACAGTGTTCGCTCCATTGGGTTTTTTCGTTTATTACTATTTCTCCATCAGCTAATAATGATAAATAATTAAACCCATTGAAGCAAACACCGCAAATTGATAAGGACGACAAGTTAGCACCAAGAATGACGGAAAACATTCACGTGTTATCAGGAGTCTGGGTTGAAACCGAATTTTTGGATTGGGCTTAGCACCCTTTGGAAGTATGGGTCGGCGAGCGGAGTCAGTATGGAGCAGCTAACAAACGCTTAACCACAGCTTCTGAACTGGCGACAGTTGAGGAATACGAGGCATATCATTGCTATCATGCAAACTACGAATGGCGACATTAAATATGCCATTGTCGGCTACGTAGTGTCCATCATTGTTAATGAACAAAATGGAAAGCATCGTTTTTCAACTAAATGTTTACATTTTTTAACCCAACGCCGAAAAGTCCATAATTTCGATGCCCTGCGTCGAAATTGACTTCTGTACGGCGGAAAGGAGCGTTTACTTCCTGGATGCTGACAGGCCCGGATAAAGCTTCGTAGAGGCCAGGTGCTAAAGATTTATTGTGCCCCCACCCCTTCCCCAGTCCAGCAAAGAGGGCATAATACATCGATTTTTATTTAAAAAAGTACCTCATTTTATTTTTCTCGTGACCGTGAGGCATCCTTGAGGCCCTTTTCCGTTGTGTGGCATGGTGCTTCAGCACCCAAAGCACCCCTCTTAATCCGCCTCTGGATGGACTTCCACAGTCGAGTTGAATTGTTGCCAGGTTACAGGCATAAACTGCTACAACGAGAATTCAACTGTTGTTGCTTTCGTCAACGCTTGGTGTAAGCAAAAAAAAACACCTGCACTTTGTGAGGATAACACCATTTTTAGTGTACTTCATGTCCACACCTATGAGAAACTTTTAGGAAGGGGTGCCCACCAGAAACCTGTCCAAAAACCAACATGGCCGCCATTTTGCTTTTAAAATGGGGGCCATACAATAAAGAAATTCAAAAATATACTAATTTATGTAAGTTTGGAGCCAATTGCAAGGTTTTAATGTCTGCCGAATTAAAAACATGTGTACTAACGGGTTTTGGTCGTAGCTCATGCTATTGTTGACCGATTTACATGCTGTTTTCTGCATTCACCATGAATTAACTGCCCGCACATATCTCAAAGACCAATGCCCTATTCCTAAATAAACCGGAAGTAGAAAATGTATTTAAGGGGGGGCAGGGTCGGGAGCACCCCTTAATGATCTTAATATGTGCTCCCCTCCATGGTGACCAACGATGGATGGTCGTTTGTTGGCTAAACCAAATCATGCGGCTGTAAACTCGTCTGGGTCGATACTTTTGACTCACCCTTTTAGCGAAAAATTTCTGGGGTCCTTTCGTATGTGTGGAGATGATTCCAGAAAACATCCTGTCATAATGGCAACAGAGAATGGAGTTATTTCCAGAATATATTCTGCCAAAGTGATAGGACACCTTGGACTAGATCCCAGGATACATCGTGTCGTAATAGTAACAGAGTTTGGAGTTGATTTCAGAATGCATCCTGCCACAATGGTAACATAACGTCTAGTTGATTCCAGAAGAAAACATTCTGTCGTAATGGTGGTGGTACGGTTTGGTTTGGTTAAAATGTTATTGGTTGTGGAGTCTTACGAATATGTAGATTTGTTCTTAAAGAAACGAAATTAAGCAAATACTAAATTTGGTCTTGAAAAATCCTAACGAAAATATTAAGTTTGTTATTAAAAGAAATCAAACCGCAGGACAGGTGTAATTCTTTATAACTTTGGTATACATTGGTGTGCCTTTTTTTATGATTGTGATGTTAAAATAATTTAGAAACACATGGCAAAAAACTAACTGCTGAAACAAACAGTTGTTCTATTGGTGTGAGTTTATTTAAGAGCGTGGCCCTGAAGTGACCATCTGTCGAAAAGGAATTTGTCACGCTTCTTTTAGGGAGCCGAACCCTATCAGGGTTATTTGTGTCTTTGTTTTCGTTTTTAGAGAGCTCGAACGCAAACTGATTTATTTGCGTAGCTTTGGCTTCAACAATGTTGCTATGGGAAGCTACATTGTTCCTCCTCCGTTAACTGTCGTGGTGAATGATTGTTTTGATCACGGCAGTGATGGGCGCAAGTCAATTCCGGACTTGAAATTAATTGACTCAATTCCACTTTTGTGGACTTGGTGGAATTGATTCTACGTTGAACAATTCCAGGTTAGGAATTCATGGAATTGACTTTATTAATCTACAATTCCACTTTACTTGATTTGAACTTGACTTGGTTTAGTTGTAGTAATTAATTTGTGAGAGGGGAATGACGATAAAGATGGGTCCACTGACTAGACCAGACTCACAAAAGGCATATAAAAGGAATGATTTAATTTTCAGCGCTGATAAATATATATGTGCGCCTTGACCACAAACTAATAAAAACACACGAAAATTGCAGGGACCAACCCTTAACTAAATCAACAGGGTGCGGCCATGTTGGATGGTGACATCACAATGGTGTCACCATCCAACATAGCCGCACTCTGTTGATTTAGTTAAGAGCTGGTCCCTGCAATTTTTTTGTGTGTTTTTATTAGTTTGTGATATATTTATATATTTATCAGCGCTGAAAATTAAATCATTGCTTTTATATGCCTTTTGTGAGTCTGGTCTAGTCAGAGGACCCATTTTTATCGTTGACTTGGTTATTTGCCGAAATTATAAACTGACTAGGTAGGAATTGACTAAATGACCAGCAATTCACCCATGTTGTGCTCAGGTTGGACTTGCCTTGCCAAGTCATCTATTGGCTTGTCATTGCCTTTATTTGATTTGATTTTTATTTGACTTGAAATTCCTCGTTTCGACCCGATTTGATTCAACCTGAAATTCAGACCAATTCCAAAAAAATGTGCAAACCAATTTACCCAATTTCAGCCCCAATATTCATCAAAATCGTCTATATTTTGGGCAGTACCATAAATTTTGTCAGAATTTACCTGAAATTATGCTGGACTTAGGCGGAATTGAATGGAATTGGTGAAAATATTTCCTGAATCAACCTAGAATTGACTGGAATTAAGACTGGATCAACAGCGAGTCATTAAATTGGAATTGATTATCGGAATGAGAAACGAAAATTAATTGATTGGAAATTATTTGAAATACAAAATATGGCAATGATTTGAACTGTATTGAACCATGGCAGTGACTTGGTTGGAATTGACTCTGACTCACGAAATTGAATTGGCATTGATCTGGAATTGAATTGCTTATAACGGTATGTAATTAGAAATGGATTTGATTTGACTTGCTGCTCACTTGATGTCTACGTAATTGACTCAAATCCATTGAAGGGGAATTGTGCCCGTCCCTGGATCATAGGAGCATGTTCGCAATGTTCGTACATGCTGCTAACACTTCACTTAAAGTCTAACCACAAAAGGCATCTGTTGCACTCAGACGTACTTAATCATCCACCCGTCGTTCACATAAATTATTTTATTAGAATGGAATTAGCTATTAATAAATAATAGCATGTGTGGATAAGCAGCATAATTGTCTCTGGGTGAGTTATGGTGTCTGTTAGTCACGATTATCCTTAGGAGGTATTATCATTAGAGCATTTACGTCCTGCTGCAGGAAGCCATAGTCGTTTTCCTATGTCGTGTTTCTGTTTGGCCAGTGGGACTAACTTCTCGTTCGTCTGACTGAAAGGCCGCTGTCTCTAAAATCTTTTCACCGACCAGCAAATTTCACACTTCAAAATTCAAATTTAGAATGTCGCCATCCTCCAGACGCGATCTGTGAACTAATATTTCATCTCGTAGTGTATCAATATCCTACGAACTAAACTCACGTAAATAATAATAAATTAAAATAAATTAAATAAATGCAAAATCAATTATGAATCGAGCTGGCACATGCAAGATCTAGAGACACGCTAGTGTTTTTGCCATCAAGTATAGACGTGAGACAAAGCATGGACAGAGCACGGTCTTAAATATTATGGTATATCTAATGCCCCCTTTTTTAACGACAAAATTAGGCGGAGAATGTGCACACACATGATAAACCAGACCGTATCAATGACAATAAAAACGAAGCGAAAAAACCAACAAATTACGTAACTGAACAAAATTAGAAAAAAGTATCAACACAGATGTGAAGATATACATATAAAAAGCGGACTAGACTTCACTTAAACGAAAAGAACTATAATTTGAACTCCAATTCCAGGGAACAAGGATTGTGACATACCAACCTCTATGCACACGGATAAGCGTAGGCTACATCACTACTCAAACAAACAACACGATTGGACATTCACACATATAAAAATGCGTGCACAAAATACAAACACATGCACGCACATGAAACAGAACTAAAACTAAAACAGGAATCGACAAGCACAAACAGACAAAACAAACGCGCTTACCAAGAAAGATTCTCCATATTTCACAAATTAGAAATACGCACACAAACTACACATAACAGCCAAGACACACACACGAAACCAAGGCTGGTGGAACCGATGCGGCTGGTCCGGCTACAGCCATGAGAAAACCGTAAAAAAATCTGATATGGCACATTACAACCTGATTAGCTTGTTTTCCTGTTCGTGAATAAAATTCAAATCAATATTAGCACAGCTGTTTTTTTTTTTATTTAATAAGCTGTGAAACTCAATAAATTTCCACACTTCTTGATTCAAATGAAAATATTCGTAAGACAATATGTTGCGTAAAGTAACTAATACATAAGAACTAATACATAAAGTAACTAATTCCTCATAGTTAGTTCGACGAAACGAATAATTGAATCCCATTTGCAATCAATCTCGACTTTCGCTCGTCCAAGGCTTCCTTAAGGAAGCAGTGGCTCGTCATTCAAAAATCACTGTTGCCAGATCTACAGATAAGTCTATATTCACAAAATTTCCGGAAACTTTACTCAAATTTATGATTATATGCACATTTTTTTTTGTCCGCAGCCTCAATTTTAACCAACAGGTAGCCGCACGAATGTAAAGTACACGAAAGTAAGGCACACGTAAAATACAGTAAATACACGGAAAATACGCGTAAAGTACACAAACGTAAATTACACGTAAATTCACGAAACTGGTTCTCCCATTTAGCGCTAAAACACGCGGTGTTCGGTGAATATGGTTCAGTGGCTAAAATGTTTTTTTTTTATAATGTGCATCGCAAAAGAAATTAAATCATACGAGGAAGGCGAAATTCTCATTTTTATAAATATGCTTACTTTTTGGTGCAACACAACACTATTCAAAATGGCTTCTCTGTTTTTTACATTAAAATTTATAATGCCCAATTTTTTTTGTAGCCGTACCACTTCATTTTAGCTTCCACCGGCCTTGAACGAAACAGATTTAAAATATAAAATAACAAACACAGTCAAAACAAATATATATATATTACAAACAACGTCAAATGCCGTAAAAAAAGGGGTTATATGACTTGTTAAAAGGTACACGGATACAAATTGATGATTTTAAATTGAAATAATCAAATGTACAGTTGAGAAAATTGCATCTGTTTAAGTGCTATTGTGCTTTACCAATCATATATTTAAAACGTAAAGCACAACAGCACTTAAAGAGATGCAGTTTACTCAACTGTACATTTGATTATTTTAATTAACAATCATCAATTTTTATCCGTGTACCTTTTAACAAGTGAAGTGTAACTTCAATCATATAACTCTTTTTTATTACGGCACACTTAACGTTTTTGTTTGTAATCCGTGTACCTTTTTTATGTCTATGGCGTCGCGCAACAAAGGTTTATGCATGCAGTCGATTGTTGCTGGCCACTTTGAAACAATTCAACTCAGCTCTGAAAGCCTGCATCTACGAAATAAATACGCCATTCTATCGTTTCTAGCTGCCACAACGACGTAGCAACAACGTAGTTTAGTTTGGTTTAAATCTGTATGCGTTTAGCTGAAACACTGATTCTTTCATTCATTCATTTATTTCCCAGGAGCCCTGGTTCGAATCCGCACGCTCCTAAATTCAAATGCTACAAATCAAATCAACAAGATAACTTTAGTCACTGCCTTTCAACTGCTACAAAAAATCACCCTGGAGGCAGGAAGCAACCTGTTTACAGTCGGGATAGCTTACCTACTCACCACACAAAGCATAACAAATAACAACGAACTACACTGCACTGCGACACTATATAGGAGACGGGACCATTTAGGCAAATGCTATACTGTGACCCCCGTTGCCTTACAGAACCTAGCCAGGCACCGCACCGCAACGACTCCGTTCCTGCTGCAGCAGACAGCAGCAAATCCAGTGTCGGTATCGCACACATGAATCTTGCCAGCGAGGCACGAAGATGGGCATACAATGGGCAAACCACAATAAAATGCTCTGGTGTTACCTCCATGTGACACGCGTGGCATAAGGGGGTGTCAACCCACCCAAACCGAAATTGATGTCCACAGAAAAGCGAGTGGCCCGTCCATAACCGTGATATTATCTTTGGATCCGTATAACTCAGCCTGTCCAAGCACTGTCTGTATGCCACAAGTAGGCTGAACACGAAAAAGAGTTCTGCTAGTCTCAGCTCTCATCCAGTCATCCTGCCAGTGCTGCAAAAGCCATCGACGAATCAGCGGCCGTCTGGCAGCTACTGTTACTACTTGCACGACTTGGAGCGCTCCTTGAAAAACTGCTTCACGAGGAAGACCATCAGCAACCTCATTCCCTATTGTTCCGCTATGCCCACGGACCCACCATAGAGCAACAGTACCATGCCTCAGAGCAACCCAGAACTTCCATCCGATCGTGAAGATCACTGGATCTGTTACAGCTAAACCGCTGAGAGCACTGCAAAGCCGCTTTAGGGCGCGTTTATACGCAAGGACAATTTTCTCGCTTACTAGTTTTTTACTAAGCAATACTAAATCTGCTGGCTGCTTCTCGCCTTTGTCGGAGAATGCGGCTTTCGAGTTGTCTGTACGTAGTAACCATGGCAACAACGCGGACGCAAATTTTCTCCTCGTGCCTCGCGACACGACGTACTGTGCGTGCGACATGACAGCGTGATTTATGACAACAAGAAAACAATTTTTACTGCAGTACACGACGACGGACAGATTCCTGAATACCGTCATTCGAAGGTTTGTCTTCGATTCGATAACTACGAAATGGACGCCATGTTGGATTTTGAATTCTCGCTGCGAGTTGCTATTTATTCTGCCGTCGTTTGATCACTGCTAGGAGCTGTTTTTTCAGCGAGAATAGCAAATTTTGGAAATAGTGTGAAATGGCAACAATGTTGTAGCAGTGTTTAAAATGACCGTTGCACTTTGTTCTTTGTCCGTGTTGTTATTTATAATACATTTAATCTGTTGTCTATTACCGCGTTCATTTAATAGAAACGGGAAATTAATCGTAAATAAATAACGGTTGTCTAGCAAATAGCTTTCGGCGAGCGAGAAGATCTCGTTGCGTAAACGAGCCCTTGGGGCGGGTTTACGCAACTACTCGCTTTTGCATTCTCGCAGCTAGAAGCTAGAAATCACCTCAAATTCCAACATGGCGGCGGTTTTAGTTCTCCCGCCTCCCAACGAAAACACTCAATAATGTGAGTTCAGATGCGACTGGAAAAATTGTTTCGTTAAGAGGAATTCTTTATCTCATTGGCATAGATTAGAGGACTACAATCATTTACTCAAACGAAGTCGGATTTAGCTGATCCACGTAGCGTTGTTACCATGGCAACGACACCTTTGAAATCGCGATTAGGTTCTCGCTGCGAGAATGCAAAGGCGAATCCTTGCCTAAACGCCCCCTTAGGGCACGTTTATGTAACAACTCGCTTTTGCATTCTCGCAGCTAGAAGCTATAAATCACCTCAAATTCCAACATGGCGGTGGTTTTATGTTTGCCGCCTCGCAACGAAAACAGCAAATAACGTGAGTTCAGAAGCGTTTGGGAAAATTTTTTCGTCATGAGGAATTCTTTATATTATTAGCATGGATTATAAGACTGCAAGTATTTACTCAAACGATGTCGGATTTAGCTAATCCATTTAGGGTTGTTACCATGGCAATGTCACCTTTGCCATTGCGATTGAGTTCTAGCTGCGAGAATGCAAAGGCGAGTCGCTGCGTAAACGCGCCCTTACACCAGTTAGCGAGTCTGTTACGATCGCGAAGGAAGGTAGCTCCAAATCCAGTGCCACATCCAACGCTACAGAGATGGCTGCCATCTCACACATTGTGTTAGACGTCGCGGCATCCATGCTCCTTTGAATAACTACCTTCAGAGAGGGTACATACACACCAATCCCACCTCTTTGCTCATCGGGATGGAAAGAAGCATCGCAGTATACTTCGCACTCAACATGCCAATGTTGGAACACCTGCAGTACATCCACGCACCATGCCCACGGACAGAAAGGAGAATCCATGCCAACTTCGTAACAGTGATGAGAGACACGTTGCAGAACAGTCGTGCCCATCCCTGCAACTCCAAGAAGGCTCCGTGCTTTCTCATTGAGTTTTCGATAATCGCACAGAATCTGACCAACAGAGTCTCGCTCACCCCTACTTACGTTTCGCAAACACATAACCATCAGAAGCTCCTGCGCCCTGCTCTCCAGGGGCGGCTCATTTGCTCTCTACCCAAAGGGCCTGCGTCGGCGTAGACAGCAAACACCCTGTAACAACTCGAAGACACTCATTCGCAGAGGACTGTAGTGACCGCAAATGCCGTTTAGACATTGCAAGGAACGGAAGGTGGTAGTCTAGGCTCGCTCTGATGAAGGTCCTGTAAGTAGCTAAAAAGCGCACTACGAGTTGCTGTTGTTCGCTTCACTAATGCATTGAGGACAGACAATCGTGACTGCACTTTTAAACGCAGGTTAGTGACATGAGCGTTCCACGTGAGTTTTGCATCTAAGAGCACCCCTAGAAACTTGACTTGCTGTTTGGGCCGTATGTGGACGCCTCCTACAACAAGTGTTGGCATTGCCTCACGTACGCCCCGCAGCTTCGTGAAAACTACTAACTCAGTTTTAGCAGGCGCTAGAAGAAGACATCTCTCCGCCAAACGCAACGTGACCAGATCGAGCGCCCGCTGTGCATGCTCGGCTAGGACGGCTAGATCCTTGCCTACAAACCGCACAGCAACATCGTCCGCATAACAGATAATGTTGGACGAAAGGCTCAGTTCTATAAGAACATCGTTGATCGCCAGAGCGAAAAGGGTCGGACTTCGGCAGCTTCCTTGCGGAAGGGGGGGGGGGTTGAGGCTTAATGGCGCGTCGACAACTTGGTCATTAGCGCCAACCTCAGTCACAGTGCAGTGGTCCGGGTTGCCGCTGCACATGGAAGGCCTCGCTCAGTTTGTGTCTCTGCCGACCAACAGCCATTAACTCGCGTGACAAATATTCCAAGAGTGCTAAAATCGCACTTCCGAGTCGCTGACTCACACCCATCCTCTCCATGATCACTCCTAACCACGCATTTGAAACAGTGTCGTACGCAGCCTTAATATCCCAAAAGGCCGCTACGACAGCGTCACCTCTCAAAGGGGTCAAAGGGTTTTAGCGAGCGTTAAACGCAGCCGGTCATCTGCCCGACGAAGCCCTAAAGCCCTATGTCTGCAACACCTATACAACAATCAACTTTTTAGCAAAAACATAACACGTGCACGAAGAATGGATCTGGATTTTGCTAAGTGGCATTGTTCCCTAATTACAATGTTTAAAACAATGTAAAACAATCAAAATGATCGTCAAGGGACCCGTAAATCCGGAATGGGAGGACCAATCGAAATAGTGGTCCCTCTCATGATGAAGCCCAGGTAAATTTCTAGCCAAGATCATGTTTCAGATTTTAGGAAGGTGCAGTAGTTTTTTTCTGAAACCGTGTTACACAAGAACAAGAGCAAGAACAAGAACAACCACAACAACAAGAAATGAACACTTTTAAAATTTACGTGTGGCTCCGTACGTTTACTCTTGCACGGAATTGCTTAAAAGTTGGTATAAAGTTGGGAAAAGTTGCTATCTACTATCTGGCCAAATTTGGTCGAAATGTATTGAATAGAAACGGAGAAATTAATACTTCTAGTTTTGCTGGAAAGAGGACTTCAATCATATATATACACGCCTCGTGTATGATAAAAAAAAAACGATTGTTCAAAACAAACTAAAAACACAACACATAGACACATTCACACACACGAGCGATAAGGGAATGCATGCAGACGCACACAAACATGACACATTTCGAACACAAACTGGGTTCACTTTCTGACTTTACCGTTGAGTAGAAAGTCTTGTTCTCTGGAATTGGAGTTCGAATTATGGTTCGTTTCGTTCGAATGAACTCTAATCTGCTTGATGTTTCTGTACGTTCACAGCTGCGAGTTCCTGGGGGTGCTGGAACGGTTTGACGGGGACGGCGGCAGATGGAAGGAGAGATAGCCCCCAACTCGGCTTCCTCTCAAACTATAACTTAGGCCTATACGGATGGAATGACATTAGACTGTCGTTCAGTCAGGATCGTTGTTTGATGGCTCACCTTGAAACTCTGCGGACAATGAGTGATATATTTTATTTAAAACTCAGCCTAATAGTATGATCATAGCTGAAAACAGGAGCTTTCGCTTAGCCTTACTGAGCATTCTCAACTATCAACACATTCAAACCAGGCTCCTCCCACTGTTGCTAAGCAACCACAAGCCATGCAGAGTTCCTAGCAGACTAGCATCTCCTCACGTACTAATATTCCCTCCATCCCTGGTGCTATATTGTCAAACCTTACAACCCTACTGGCAACTAAATAAATATACGTACAACAATTAAATCTTTCAAATAAACTGAATAAATAAATAAATAAATAAATAAATAAATAAATAAATATACCTTACTAACAATAATTATAATAATAATCAAATTGTTGCCGAAACAACAAGTCTGGTAAGGATCACAGGGATCGATGACTGCCAGCCTAAAACAGGGCAGCATTTACAATGCGTGTAAAAGAGTGCATTACAAATAATTAAAAATGGAATGCGAAGGCGGCAAGGTGAAAACTAATGCAAAATAAAACAATTAAAAAAGCTTTCGTTTAGGTAAAAAAAATTCAAAAATTGCCTGGCCAATAGAAAGGTGGGATAGAACTAGGAACGGTGTGATAGAATATCAACTGCCTTACCACCAAGGGTAGACCTGCCAGGGACACAAAGATCCCTGATGGTATCGCCAGTCGAGTGGAAAAGAAGAAGAAGGGTGGATGCCATTTGTCATAAAACCAAAAAAATTAATAAAAGAGTATAAAGAGTTAAAAAAAAGTCTTTGTGTAAGTAGATTGCCGCATTAAAAATAAAGTAATTTTAATGAAATGATTCGCCTGGCTACATTTAATAAAATGAAGAGACAGTCCAGTGGAGCGTGGCAAAACAAAGAGTTAAATATAAAAAGTTAAATACAAAATTCTACTCTTTTAGGAAATGGGGTTAGGTGTTTGTGCTTAACAGCCGCCTGAAAACATTTACCGATGGTGCCATAACAGTCTGCTAAGATAGGGAATTCCAAGTGGGGACCACCCCACCCTTACAGCAAAAAAGTTACACTGAACTTACTGGTACACGGAACTTAATAAACAAGAGCTATCCATAAACTGCTACCGATTAACACCTTAACAATTTTAGAAAACAACTAAATATTTCAACAAATAAAGACAAAAAAAAAATCAGCCACTAACTAAATAAAAATTTAAATTCATAAATGTAACAACACAAAATTTAAATTATGGAATAGGTGCAATGTGTAATAAAATAAAGTAAATGAACAATGAACAAGCAAACAATTAACAGGGCTATAAATCCTCACTCTACAAGCGGCCCCCCCTCTACTCTGCACCTCCAACAATGCTCCACTAATAAACTAGCCAAACTTGTACGCAAGCTAACCCCAGGCTAAACCAAACTGCTGAAAACTTTTCACTTAAACTTCCAAATTTCTAACTTAATCTCAACTCCAACCCACAACCTTAACTCAGCTCCAAGGAAATTTCAACAACAAAGGATGTCCCCCCCCCCCCCCTCCGATCTTCAAACTGAGTTTTTAAGTTTAGGCTAAATTTTTAATTTAATTAGTTCACAGTGAGCGTGGTTATTTACAAGTGAATGATATATTGTAATTTGGGATGAGGAGTTTCAGGTTGGATTTAGAATTTGTGGAGAGCCAAAACGGGAACATCTTGATGGGATGAAGCCTAGGAAAATTGTAGTTCCAGAAAACTAGACACCAACTCATAATCTGTTGTCAGGTGTCATTATACAGTTGTTGACATTGTTACCGGGTTAATGACCGAGTTTGACTTTCAGGTCTTTTTGGCTGTCAACAAACAAACAAACAAACAAAACCGAGTTACATTATTGAATCGTATCTATGGTTTTCGGCGGCAGTGGGAGAGCGAGTGGGATGCTGCTGCAACCGGGCGTGTCCTACACGCTGTCCAGCCAGTCTGTTTCCTCGGTTCAGTTCTTGATTGTCTTCCGCTTTGGGCTGCGCGCTTGTTATCACGATTGAGAACGGGCCACTCGTTGCTTCGTGCACACCAGTTCAGGCTTGGGTGGGTGACCTCACCTAATTGCGTGACGTGCCAATGTGAGGAGAATGTCGAACATTTTCTATATTTTTGTGAGCGATTTGTAGTTCAGCGGCGGGGAATCGCTAGGTGGGTTAGTTTACATCGGACGGTTTCAGGCCTTTTATCTCAAACTGGTAGTGGCGCGTCCAGGCGACTACGTGCTGTTGCTGTGTTTGCCAAGGCTACAGGAGTGCGCATTTAGTTCTGTGCATTGGGTGGCTGTCCTACGTCTCTTTGCCTTCAGCGGACCTGTGTCAGTAGAGTGACAGCACAGTCTGGACCATAATGGGAGTGTGCAGGTGGACCATGTTTGCTACTGGCCGGATGGCAGGGTGAGCTGTAGTTGTGTGTTTGGGTGCAGTGGAGTTCTAGTGTTGTACGGTTGTTAGTTTTTTTGTTTTTTTTTTCTAGTGTACCATTTTATTTCTGTAGTGGGGCGCATGGCGTACGGCCCAGGCTCACTTAGAATAAATTGAATTGAATTGGTTTTGTAACGCACAATTAACTAGGTCTGTGGTCTTACACTGTTGATGATCGTCCTGGATTTTCACTTCAGGTCGATGATGCGGGAGGTTTTCAAAATTTTGGATGGGGGAAAGTTTTCAAAATTACTAATTCTTGATCGATAATTTTAAGCTTATAAAACGCGGCAACAGGCGACACGAGCTCTAATGCTTTTCTTTTCAAACGGCAAAGCCGTTTTTTGTTCAGTTTATCGCAAAAACGACCCAAAAAAAGGTGGTTACGTGCAGAACTCTGGTAAAATCCACCCACATTAGTCAGTGGAGAGAGAGTTAGCGATGCGATAGAGCCTTTTCACGCCTGTGATGAAATTGGATTACGACGGTAGGCTTAACGTAGTTCGTGTTTGCCCAGCAACAACCAAAACGTTTTAGGGATGAAACGCTTTCAGAAACTATTCAGGTACGGTATTTGGCCATACATAATTTTCATGAAACACCAAAAATTAGTCGATTAGCATATTTCATCAGATCTCAAACTTTGACAGCCACTTGTCTTCCAGACGGAAGTAGTTCCAAGATGGCGGCGATGCCAACAACACCGCAAGCGATGGCTTCTGCAGGAGCCTTTCGAGTTCTCAAAAGCAAACTGTAATGAATGTCTACAGCCAACCGCGCAAACATGATTAATGAAATCTATTCGTGGATTTGCAAAAGAAACACGATTGCTGGGCGGCGTGTCCGAAGCTGCTGTCTATCGTTGCAGAACAGAGTTCAAAGTAAGTGTTGAGTGTTTGACTGTGCCACGCAAACGAAATACAACAATGCATACCGCACCATTCTGTGGAGGAGGAAAAAATATCAACGAAGAGTTTTACGTAAGGCTGACATGTAGGTTGGGCTGCAATAATGCTGTTGATATCACGATGTTGTTGAACCGTAAATTGTGCATTAATTGAAGGTGCGAAAACACGGTGCGATCACAACCATTATTCAATCGACAACCTTGCTGCGATACACGGACACACGTACGTAAAAATGCGACGAATTTACGTTTTCAGAAATTTGGAAAAAGTTCATGAATTTTGTCGAAATGACGACATTGCAACTGTTGAAAAGTGACACGTGCCGTAACCGAATACGATTCTGTACCAAATTTCTCACTGACGACAATGAGACGAATTACTCAGGATTTGCAGTTTACTTTTCGTCGTAAACGTCAGCGTCACTGCTTGGCTAACCTGGCCTGGCCGTTGAACGAGACGATAGGTTATTGTTTTAGGGTGCGTAGGGAGGGGGGGGGAGAACGACATTCATTATTGGAGGAGACGTGAGTTAATGCCGGCCCACACGGAATCAGTGTTTGAACAGCCTTGTGATGAGTTTCGGAAGTTTGACAACTTCGGTTTGAAATACGTTACGAAAGCGCCACGTAAGGAGTGAAGTAAGACATTCGTTACAGTTTGCCCCCCCCCCCCCCCCCCCCACACACACACACACCCAGCTGCTTCTAACGCTCCTCAAAACGGTCTTTTACACGGCCAAACCAATACGGCCTTTCTCAGGAACATTTTTGAAAAGAGAGAAAACATTCGTAATGCAGAAATAACACACACTATTAAGCATTTTAAACAATAAGTATATTAACAATAAAGACATGCTATAGTGTAACACTGCCTAAAAAATGTGAAATTATTAGCATTAAAAATATTCGCGCGAATGAATTGTTATGCTATTTCTGTATCATTGTTTGAGTTGGTGCTCGCGGATGAATACAGACAGATCAGTTGTAAGCAGGCTTTCGTCGCGTCGTTAACACTTTCTCCACTGACTAATATGGGTGGATTTTACCATAATAATTCGGAGGCTACTCTACCTCACGGCCTACTTGAGCTTTAAGCTGGATTTAATCTACATATTTTGCGCATCGGTTAAAATAAGGAGAAAAAAAAAAGAGGAAGGAAGGGACAATTTTTTTAACGCTATCAATTTATGTAGACTTTCCTCCTGACTGCATGACGGCGAGGTTGACGGAATTAAGGAATCGCTTAAAGCAAAGGTTACGGTCCAGTACACTTAATCATTGTGAAAGCGGGTGAATCGATCGCGTGTCAAACTTTACAACGTTGCGTTTCGCCTTTATTTTATTTCTGGGTATAGGCAGTCTATAACATTTTCTTATTGAAAGTGATCCGAAAATTCCTGTGGCGAATCTTGCTTTACGGAAGCTCAGGGAAATAACATAGAAAGAAAAGGAACTGAACACCAAACACGGCCTATTTGGCGGAATATTCAACATTGCATAACACGACATTGGCAATATTGACAACAATGAAAACAATGACAATAATGACGCAAACAAACGAGATTCAATCTATATGCAATACCAAGAAATTATAGTGTTGGGGAGGAGAATTTGTAACTCTAAAAAGTCCCTATTGAAACGTGTTAGACCTATTCTTATTAGTTCCATCCGAGTTTTCAGAGGGCGCCACGTATTCCATCTGACAACGTTTGCTCATTTTCAGCCCAAATCTAAAGTAAACTAAATTTCAACTAAACTAAACTAAACAATAATTAAATATAAGGTAGTTTTGCTCAGTTTAATTTCATTTTTGGCTGAAAACTGAGTAGAAATTCCCACATAAAACTCATGGCGCCCTCTACAAACTTAGACGCAACTGATAGGAATGAATCTAAGACGTTTCAGTACGGGGTCACAGTCACGAATTCTTC